>JACEHZ010000585.1:0-125000 GCA_017893485.1 Hemerocallis citrina
TCAGGGGCGGTTGCTACAACTTTCCAATGCATCCTAGCCATTTATCTTCAACCATCTAGATTAATCATAGCCCTCCATTTCACTCAAAAAACAGTATAAATACCCCCCCCCCCCCCCCCCTTCTATTCATGTAGTACACTAAAAAATTTGTAAAGAAAAGAAAGAAAGAAAACACAAAAGTGAGTAAAAAAATTGAGAGATTGAGAAGAGTTCTAGTTGTGTGTGTTCATCACCATAGGAGGCCGGCCATTCATCTAAGGGAAGAGAGGCTCGGGTTTCACTAGAGCAATGAGGAGAAGGTTTTCGTGGTGGCAGAATCTAGGAGGAGAAGGACCGTTCGTGTGTTCAATGAGATTCTAGGAGCTTTGTAGATGTTTTTCTTCAAATATGTGGGTGGTTTTCTCAACTTCTAATCTAGACACCATGCTAGGGGTTTGATTAATGAGATTGCTAAAGAAACTAATAAGATAACCATGTGTTGGCTTTAAAAATGACTTAGTAGATGATTAAATGAATGCTTGAGGAATTGCATGCTATTTGCTATAAATCATGTTTATTGTAGTAGAATTGCTTTATTGCTATGAAAATGTGAAATTGGAACCATGCTAATTGTAGAATATGATTGTGAATGATGAGTAGTTGAAAATATTGAATTTGTGCTTATTAAACTATTGTGACACTAGTTTAATGAATGACACAATGACATGGGATATAGTGGAAATAAAAGAGGAAGAAAAGCAAGAATAAATATTCTTTTAATGTAGTTGTAATGCAAAAATTTGGAAGAGAGTTGGCTAAATTGAAATATTGCAATTGTAGGCGTGGAACACAAATTAGAATGAGACATTCATGTTTTAATGTCTAAAAAATGTTTTTAAAACACTGGTTTGTTAATTATACATAAACTCAGTATTCCGGAAAATTTTATGACTTTATGTGGAAGCGAAACAAAGTTAAGAGCTTTTGAAAAACGAAGTAATTTTGATAAATAGAGATTCGAAACAAACCCAATCTAACGCACTCCCATATCAATTAACCACTAAGGTCATACCGGTTAGAGGGGGGCGCCATTAGCACTCTACTGTAGCTCGGCGGCACTCTTTGTGCCTGGGTTTGAGTCTCGGCAGAGGCTTTTATTTTTCAAAATTTGATTTTTCCCCTAAACCCGAGAACAGAACTTAACCATATTTAAGTCCCTCCTTTAGACAGTTGGGCACTGTGTCCCTTCTGGTTAGTGCGTGGGGGTTAGTGCGGTGACTGTTCACCTTGGGGCCTTTGTGTGTGGGTTCGAAACCTGCTGAGGCCACTTTTTTTTTTAGAAAATCCGTTTTTTTTTAAATGAATTTGATTTTTTGGGTTTTTAAATGTGATAAAAATTTGAAGAAAATATTAGAAAATTTTCTGAAAATACAAAGACTTCACAAAAATTATTTTTTAATGTTTGGACTTTTAAATGAGAAATAAGAGTAAAAATTTGGAATAAAATTCATGAAAAATCTTGGACTTGATTCTTTTGAAATTCAAAACAAATTAAGAAATTTTTTGAATATAAAGAAAATTGAAAAGAGATTAACTTGAGTTTTTTCACTCATAAAATATTGAGTAGAATTAAATGAGAAACTGGTTAGAGAATATGCAAGTTGTGCATGGAGATTTATTGAAAAAGAGAACTTGGTGAAATATAAAATTTTGTGAGCAAGTATGCTATTTTCTATGAACATGAAAAGATGACTTAGACTAGAATTTTAGCTAAGAACTTACATCGGCAATAATGAAAAGTATTGAAAAGAGAATTATGATATTTTGACCAAGTTTGGGTCGTTGATAATTATTGATATTGGAAAGATCGATGTAGGGGTATGCTAGATTCTAGAATATTGATCTTCATTTATACATAAGGATTAGATACATAGTGGAGATGTAATGATTGTAAGAGAAAAACATAAGTATGAGGGTCATTAGATTGGCGGCGTGAGAGTATTCACAGGATGTCCCATGATGCGTCATGAATAGGGCATTGATACTTCTCCAGAGTATCGTCCTGGTAACGACGCTTATGGGGTGGTCTAATGACTACGGGTGGTGCCATGTCTATGGTAAGAGGTAAATTGACCACAGGATGCCTGCATGATGAGTCATGTGTCAGTGCGTGGGGTTCTCTCCAGAGCGCCTAGACGTAGGCTCGTAACTGATAGAACACCTAGGATACTTATCGTAGTTACCGTAGTAGATTAAGTCATGGCAAGGGATTTAACCCTACAAGATGAAAAACGATTAAGGACTTACCCTTGGACCTATGTAGTATGGGCTGCATAGACTCTGAACAAGTGCGCATTAGTGTCATATAATATAAGTCACTACATTAAGGACTAAGTGCACAACACAACATGACATCAATAGGGTAGTCCCTCTGTAGTTTTGTCTGTGATCAAGTTTGTGGTTTGTTTAAGTATTGAAAGTTGTTATACTGTTCGGCATAGAGAAGATGGTCGTGTATAATATTTCGTCAGTTGTAAGCAACTGACGTGCCCACAGTTTTCTATGCAGGATAAAGTGATTGGCAAGATTAAAGTATGCATGCTGCTTAAAGAATGATTCAAGAGTTGTATATTTTTATTCATGTAATTATTATAAAATTGCTTCCGCTGTATAAATGTAACGTAAATGTAACTCTAATGTAACAAAAGTTTTTAATTCCTTGAATAGTTGTACGAAGGAAGTGTAAAGATCCTGTGGAACTTCAAATTCAGTCTGTTTTGAAATTCGGGGTGTTATAGAGTGGTATCAGAGCCACGCTTTCAAGTAGTACAAATTTATAAGGAACGACACCCTAGAGTGGATATTATAGTGTGTGTTGAGCTTAGAGATTTAAATGAAAGTCACTTACATTTGTGTTGCTCTATGATTTATGTTTCTTCTTCTCCTCTCTCTAAGATGGCGGATCACTTCGACCAAGGTGGAGGTGATGACTGGAACATAGTTGAGGAGGACTACTACCCCGGGCAAGCTGATTCAGACAAAGAAGATCCTAAAGAATTTGAGGAGGAATGGTCTGAGTCCCGAGAGATCACTCCAGCTCTAGATTCATCTGATGATTCCTCTGACGAGGAAGAACCAGTTCCGAGTAGTCTCATTGTGTCTCTTTAGAGGTAGGTAGAGACTCAGAGGGAGAGAACGGAGCTGCTGCAGGCACAGTGTGCGAAGTGCAAGGAGAGCATCGCAACTCTCAGTCATCGTGTTTGGGAACTCGAGAAGAGGAAAAACATGTACGATGTACTGAAGGAAGAAGTGGCGGAACTACGGGAAGAGCTTCGAGAAGCCAAGAGAAACCGTAGGAATTAGAATGTGGTGTCTTCTTACTTCTTTCATTTGATGTCATAAATGTTTTAAATTCGAATGTACAAAGTTTGAAATTCAATGAAAAGAAGTGTTGATTTAGAATTCATATTTTCTACTTCGAATTTAATGGATCTTTTGCATCAGAATATGGCTGAAAGAAGAGCTAGAAGCAGAGAAGGTCTAGACTTGGAAATGGAGTTAGCGAGGGTCTATCAGACACTCAATGTCGTTGCCATGAATCAGAACCAAGGGAGGGTGCCTGTGAATCCAGTACCCGAAGCAATCAAACTCGTGGAATCATTCAAGCGGATGAAACCACCCGTGTTTGAGGGGAAGTCAGACCCTGACGCGGCTGACAATTGGAACCGACAGGTAGAGACTATCTTCGAAGTCTTGGAGACTCCAGAGGGCAGCAAGGTGAAGTTGGCTGCACTACAGTTCGAGAAGGATGCGGCTGTGTGGTGGCAGTCGATGAAGCGGACGATGGGAGATATCGTTCTTGGCTGGGAGGAATTCTTGGAGGAGTTCTGCAGTTATTATTTTCCATTAGACGTCCAGGAGAAGAAGTCCATGGAGTTCGTGGCCCTGCAGCAGGGCGACATGTCAGTTAGAGAGTATGAGACAAGATTCACTCAGCTCTCGAGGTATGCCCCGAATTGGTGATGGACGAGGCGAAGAAGGCTCAAAAATTTGAGCATGGTTTGAGGCCAAGTCTGAGATCACGGATGATACCCCTCGGTATCAGGAGGTTTGACAAGCTGGTCAAGCGCGCTGCATCCACTGAGGCGGATATGGAGCAGTTCCACGCTGTTCAGAATCGGAGGAACAACAGGAATATGGGGAAGATGCCCGCAGTTTCTGGAAATGTCAGGGGACAGCGGCCGGCTCAAAGGTTCAATCCTATGGGTGCGAACGATGTTCATGTGTCGGGCAGACCCAGGAATACTTGGGTGAGACCTCCTATGATTTGTTTCAACTGTGGAGAGACAGGCCACTACAAGTCTCAATGCTCTAAGCTGCGGGATGTCGTCCGTAGAGAACCAACTCAGCAGGCTGAGAAGAAGTCGTACCAGCAGGGGCGGATATTTGCCTTAACTGAAGCTGACACTGATGAAATGGATCACGTCATCACTGGTATGAGGGAGGATGTTTAGGAGTGTTTTCTGTTGTTTCTCTTTTCCCGCTTTATTTAGTGAACTGTTATGTAACGAGTGTGTGTTATGTAATAGGAGAACTTTATTTGAATGGAAAGAAAGCTGTTGTTTTGTTCGACACTGGATCCTCTCATACCTTTATATCACCCAAATTTGTTAAAGTTTTGGGAGTTGAACCGAAGGTATTTCCAAGCAAGGTCTTAGCAGTAGATACTCCGTTAGGGGAGACTTTAACCACTGATCGGTACTATGCGGACTGCGAGATCATGATTGGAGATAGAATTTTCGGAATTGATCTGATCGAGCTGAATGTCTTGGGAGTCGATGTTATCATTGGCATTGATTGGATGTCGGTGTACAGTGTGAACATCGAGTGCAAGACCAAGGTAGTAATAGTGAGGGCTCCAGGTGGTCCTAAAGTCACTTTCCAAGGGAAGAGATGTTCAGATCTGGTGGCTGCTATCAGCAAGAAGAAGGGGATTCCTGTAGAGGTGCAGTAAATTCCAGTGGTTCGGGATTACCCGACTGTATTCTTGGAAAATTTTCCTAGTTACCCCCACATCGTGATGTAGAGTTCAGTATCACTATTCAGCCAGGGAGTGCACCAATTTCCAAGGCACCATATAGGATGGCGCCTGTGGAGCAAGATGAGATCAAACAGCAGATTGAGGAACTATTGGAGAAGGGCTTTATTCAACCGAGTGCATCGCCTTGGGGAGCACTGGTACTGTTGGTAAAGAAGAAGGATGGTTCGATGAGGATTTGCATCGATTACCGAGAGCTGAATAAGGTTACTGTTCAGAACAAATATCTGATTCCAAGAATTGATGACTTGTTCGATCGTCTACACAGAGCAGCTGTTTTTTCCAAAATAGATCTTCGGTCAGGATACCATCATGTTCGAGTGAAGACTGAAGATGTGCATAAGACTGCATTCAGAACTCGACACGAGCATTACGAATTCTTAGTTATGCCGTTTGGAGTGACGAATGCACCTGCAATTTTCATTAATATGATGAACAGAGTTCTAAGGCCGTTTATTGATTCTTTCGTCATGGTGTTTATCGACGATATTCTTGTGTACTCCAAGTCGAGGAGGAGCACACAGAGCATCTGGCAGAAGTTTTGAGGAAGCTTCAGGAGCATGGATTGTATGCCAAGTTATCCAAGTGCGATTTCTGGAAATCTGAGGTGGCATTCCTGTGTCACATCCTTTCTAAGGAGGGAGTGGAAACTGATCCGCAGAAGATGGAGGCGGTGAAGGATTGGGCAAGGCCTACTACAGTGAAGAAAATCAGGAGTTTTCTTGGGTTAACTGGATACTACAGGAGGTTCATTCAGGGATATTCTCAGATAGCCGTGCCGCTCACTGGTCTGACCAAGAAGAATGTGAACTTCAAGTGGACTGAGCAGTGCGAGAAAAGCTTTCAGGAGTTGAAAGAGAGGCTGACTACTACTCCCATTTTAGTTCTGCCTAGAGCAGGTGTTGAGTATGATGTCTACAGTGATGCTTCACATCGTGGGCTTGGTTTTGTCTTAATGCAAGAAGTGAAAGTGATTGCGTATGGGTCTAGGCAACTAAGACCGTATGAGAAGAATTATCCGACTCATGATCTGGAGTTGGCTGCGATTATCTACGCCTTGAAGCAATGGAGACATTACGTGTATGGTGAGAAGTTGAACATGTATACGGACCATAAGAGCTTGAAGTACATTTATCAGCAGAAGGACCTTAATCTGAGGCAACAGAGATGGCTGGAAGTACTTGAGGACATTCGTCCGGAGATTAAGTACCATCCTGGGAGGCTAATGTTGTTACTGATTCACTTAGACATAAGAGCAGTCTGGCTAGTTTGATTACAACTCAGAGGCATCTTGCAGCGGAGTTGGAACGGGCTGGTATTAAAGTTGTTATGCAAGGCTTGGGATCGTCTTTAACTCAGTTGAGGCTTCAACCAACGCTGAATGAAAGAATTATCGCAAGTCAGAAGGAAGATGCAGAGATTCAGAAGATAAAGGAGCAGATTGGTGCTGGCAAGTTGTCAGAGTTTCAGAGCAATGATGAAGTGTTGTGGCTTGGAAAGAGGCTATGTGTTCTGGATCAAGCAGAATTGCGGGAGAGTATTCTTCAGGAGGCACATGCTAATCTTTTGTCTGTACATCCTGGTAGTACCAAGATGTATAAGGACATTAAGCAATATTTCTGGTGGTCAGGTCTGGAGCGAGATGTGGCCGAGTTCGTGGAGAAGTGTGAGATCTGTCAGCAGGTCAAAGCCGAGAACCAGAAACCCGGAGGTTTATTGGCAACTATTACCTATTCCAGAATGGAATTGGGATAATATCAGTATGGATTTCATCACGGGTTTGCCCAAGAGATCAAAGGGCAATGATGCGATTTGGATCATAGTCGATCGACTAACCAAGTCCGCTCACTTCTTGGCACTGAAACTCACTTTGTCTATGGACAAGTTGGCTGAGCTGTATGTTGGTGAGATCGTCAGGATCCATGGTGTTCCGTCAACTATTGTGTGTGATCGAGATGCGCGGTTTACTTCGCATTTCTTGAGGAGTCTTTAGACAACTTTGGGTACCAAAACGGATTTCAGCACTGCTTTTCATCTGCAAACCGATGGGCAGACCGAGAGAGTCAACCGTATTCTTGAGGATATGCTTCGGTGTTTTGTACTAGACTTTGGAGGCAGTTGGGAAAGGCATTTACCTTTGGTAGAGTTTGCCTACAACAACAGTTTTCAGACTAGCATCGGGATGGCGCCGTACGAAGCTTTGTATGGCAGGAAGTGCAGAACCCCTGTTTGTTGGTTTGAAGTTGGAGAGCGTCAGTTGTTTGGACCTGAGCTTGTGCAGCAAACCTCTGAAAAGATTGATCTGATCAGGAAAAGGCTGGTACAGGCTCAGAGCAGGCAGAAAAGCTATGCAGACAACCGGAGAAGGGACCTTGAGTTTGAGGAATGTGACTTCGTCTTTCTGAAAGTATCGCCCAGTAAAGGTGTGACTCGATTAGGCAAAGGTGGGAAGTTAGCACCGAGGTTTATAGGCCCGGATAAGATATTGAAAAGGATCGTGAAAACTGCTTACCGGCTTGAGTTACCGGAAGAGTTATCTCAGGTGCACAATGTCTTTCATGTGTCTATGCTAAGAGGTTATATTCCAGATCCGAGTCATCATTTGCCTGAAGTGCCGGAAGGTTTGACATTGGATCTCAATTACATCGAGTCTCCTGTCGAGATTGTTGATCGTCGAGAGAAAGTCTTGAGGAATAAGACAATACCGATGGTCAAGGTAGTCTGGAGAAACCATCTGGTTGAAGAGGCTACATGGGAGTCTGAGGAGAGGATGTTGAGGGATTATCCTGAGCTTTTTGCTTGATTGGTATATTGTATTTTCTTTTGCTTGTTGTGAGTGTTTTGTTTCTCGCTCTTGACTGTAGTTCCGGGGACGGAACTATTCTAAGGAGGGAGTGTTGTAATACCCTGATTTTCATTTATGAAAATTATTATTTTGCATTATTATTTTTGTACGTATTGTGCACGTGCAATTTTGCAGTATAAAAACTTTATAATTACTTTCATTACATAGACAAATGAATATATATATATATGTCTCCTCCTTTTGTTTTTATTAAAGCCCATTTTCCTTAATAAACATAAGTTTCTTTTATAGCCCAATTTAATTTATTTTTTAATATAGGCTAATTTGGCCCATTAAATAAAGGCCCATTAATTTATTTCTCTTTTAAATACAACTTGTAATGTAGACAATTTTTATAGATTATTTTTATAAAGAATAAAATGTACAACTTTTAAATAGGGGACTAGTGAATACACGTGCATTGCACGTACACGTGTATTGAGCACTTCATTTTGGCCAGATTTTAATGGGAGGGAAAGGAAAAGAGAAGTGGAGTTTGTGGGAGGTAGTTTTGGGATCATGGTTGGTTACTAAAACTTCCCCTTAAATCCTAGCTTTTGATCCTTAACTCCTAGATTAATCCTAGCCCTTTATTTGTCCCAAAATTTAGGATAAATACCCCCCCCCCCCCCCCCCCCCCCAGCCTAGTTATTCTTGCACTCTTCATTCTCCAAACCTATAGTAAGAAAATACAATTATTAGTAGTGAGTTATTAGTAGGAAGTGAGAATAAAAGATTGCATGTTATCTTATCATGAATCTTAAGTTGTATGCGAATCGCTTTGTAGTTATGGAATATATAAATTAGAATTGTTGTTAATATCAAAACTAAGTACAAAATGCTAGTAGATGAAATTGTTGCTTTATGTGCTTAGATGGACTTTCGTGATAATGTTTAGAATGAGTAAATTATAAGATGCTTTTGGGTTTGTGAAAGAGGGGGAAACAGGGAAATAATGTAGGAAATTTTAATACTAAGTTGTGTGAGAAATGTTAAAATGATTTATGAAAATAGTAGTATGCAATTTAATTAATTGTATAAGTAATGTGTGTTTAATTACTGGAAAAATTATTTTAAAATTACTAGAGTGTTAAATTATGTTAAAATAGACGTTCTGGAGATTTACAGGAATTTTAGGGAAAGCAAAACAAAAATAAGAGCTTTTGAACATCGAAATGTTCTAATGAACAGAGAGTTGAATTAAATAAAATGCGAGTTGTAGTTAAGACAACTTGAGCCTATATCTCAAGTGGTCGGTGAGTGGCGCTACAGTAGCGCGGGTGGGTGTGTCTGAGGTTGCTGGTTCGATACTTGGGGCCACCTTTCTTTTATGTGCGTTTTAAAATTAAATCAGTTTTCGGACCGAGAGTATATAACTCTCCGTCTTCTCTTTATATCGTTGAGCGCAAGTGGCCAGATGGCTAGCGCGTGCGGATGTCTTCTCTTGGGTCGCTGTTTCGATTCCTAACTCGGTCAGAATATAAAAATTTTATAAAAAAATTGATTTTTGGGTTTTCTTGATGTGTAAAAATTCTGAAAAAAATACTATTATTATTCTAAAATTATGTGTGACTTACGAAAATTAATTGGGAGTTATTGGAATGAAATAAAGTGTATTTTGGAAGTAAAAGTGTAATTGGAACTATAGTTTCACACTCGTATAATTTCATTAAAAAAAGATGTTTTCACGAAGGAATTGAGATAAGTATGGAAAAAGGAAATTCTATGGAAAGAAAGTATAAATGTGAAGTTTTATATGAGTTATTCTTATTAAAGAATAGTGTGACAATAGTGAGTTTGCGAATATTCACTTTGACTTGATATTTTGTGATATGATTTTAATGTGGAAATACATGTTAGTTATGAAATGCATGATGTATAATTGAACTCCATGTATGATTATTGACTCATGAAAAGATTGAAAATCATGTGATTGAAAAAAAGAAATGTTATTAAGTATGACAACTCAAACATGTGAATTTGTGAATTGAAATTGAAAGTTAGGGTGTAGCCAAAACTCTCACTGACAAGTAAAAAGTAATGAGATATGATTATTGAAATTGAAAAGACCAAGTTTGGATCATTGTGAAATGAAAGAAAATAAGACCGGTAGTAGTGAGAGGGCTAACTCTAAGAGATTAATTTTGTTCATGATTTTATTAAATTAAGAATTAGTACATAGTGAAGAAGTGATGAAAGTGAGAGAAAAATACAAGTATGAGGGCCTCGAGTCTACGATGTGGGTGTGATTCACAGTTTGTCTTCACGATGCATCATGACATGACGTGGGCACTACTCCGAAATTATCGGGATCTTGGCGACGCTTGTGGGGTGTTTGGTGACTGCGAAAGGATCGTGTGCCATGAAGGTCGCTGAATTGTCCATAGATAGTCTTCACGATGCGTCGTGACATGACGTAGGATTCCCCTCCAGTTTTTCTGTACATGAGCTCGTACTCATAGGACATCTAGAATACTTACCGTAGTTACAATAGTAGATTAAGTAATGACGAGGGATTGAACCATATAAGATGAAGAACGGTTGAGAGGCTTGCCCTCGGACCTATGTAGTATGGGATGCATAGAATCCGAACACGTGCGCATTAGTGTCATGTAATATAAATAATTGCATTAAGGACTAAGTGCACAAATCACAACACGACATCAATAGGATATTCCCCTTAGTTTGATATGTGAACAAGTTTGTGTTTGTTAAATATGGAAAATCAATTATACTGTTTCCGGCATAGAGAGGATGGTCGTATATAATATTCGTCGGTTGAATAAACTGACGTACCCACAGTTTTGTATGCAGGATAAATGACATGATAAAGATTAAAGGAGAACTGATTCTTAGAGATTATTCAAATGTTGTTGTACTTTTATATAAATGTTGTAAATTTGCTTCCGCTGTAAAATGTAAAGTGTAAAGATTTCTTGTAACTCTGATGTAAAATGAAAAGTTTTACTTGTAAAATTATACGAAAGAAGTGTAAAGATCCTGTGGAATCTCGATTTCAGTTGTATTTTGGAATTCGGGGTGTTACAGAGTTGTATCAGAGCCACGCTTCATAACAGTACAAATTTATAAGGAACGACACCCTAGAAGTGGACATTAGAGTGTGTGTTGAGTCTAGAGATTTAAATGTAAGTTACTTACATTTGTGTTGCTCTATGATTTATGCTTCTTTTTCTCTATTTCTAAGATGGCTGATCACTTCGACCCTGCTGGAGACGACAATTGGCATATCATAGAGGAAGATTATTATCCTGGACAAGCAGATTTCGAGGAAGAGTACTACCCAAGGAAAGCAGACTCCGACGGAGACGAATGGCCTGAGTCCCGAGAGATCACTCCACCTCCGGACTCATCTGATGACTCTTCTGACGAAGAAGAAGAACCAGTTCCAAGTATTCTTGTGATATCTCTTCAGAGACATGTAGAAACACTGCGGGAGAGATTCGGACTATTGGAGGCTCAGTTGGCAAAGCGCAAGAATGATTTTGCAGTTCTCAGTCATCGTGTATGGGAACTCGAGAAGAGAAAAAACATGACCGATGTACTGAAGGAAGAAGTTGAAGAACTACGGGGAGAGCTTCGTGAAGCCAAGAGGAACCGTAGGAGTTAGAACATTGTATCGTCTACTGCTTTCATTTTGATGTCAAAAATATTTTAAATTCGAATGTATAAATTTTGAAATTCAATGAAATGGAAATATTGACTTAAAAGTTCATGTTTCACACTTTGAATTTAATGGATCTTTTGCATTAGAACATGGCTAGACGAAGAGCAAGTAATGGTGAAGGTTTGGACTTGGAAATGGAACTAGCGAGGGTCTATCAGACACTCAATGTCGTGGCCATGAATCAGAATCAGGGAAGGGTGCCACAAATCCGGTGCCCGAAGCAATCAAACTCGTGGAATCATTTAAACGGATGAAACCACCGGTGTTTGAAGGGAAGTCAGCCCCTGACACGGCTGACAATTGGATCAGGCAGGTAGAGACTATCTTCGAAGTCTTGAAAACCCCGGAAGGCAGCAAGGTGAAGTTGGCGGCTCTGCAATTCGAGAAGGATGCGGCTGTGTGGTGGCAGTTGGTGAAGCGGACAATGGGAGGCTTGTTTCTTGGCTGGGAGGAATTTTTGGAAGAATTCCGCAGTCATTATTTTCCTTTAGACGTCCAGGAGAAGAGGGCCATGGAGTTTCTATCGCTGCAACAAGGTGGCATGTCAGTTAGAGAGTATGAGACCAAATTTACTCAGCTCTCCAGGTATGCTCCCGAATTGGTGATGGATGAGGCAAAAAAGGCTCGTAAGTTCGAGCATGGATTGAGGCCGAGTTTGAGATCTAGGATGATACCCCTTGGTATCAGAAGATTTGACAAGTTGGTCAAACGCGCGGCAGCCACGGAAGCAAACATGGAGCAGTTTCATGTTGTTCATAATCGGAGGAACAACTAGCAGGTTGGGAAGAGACCTGCAAATCCTGAGAATTTCAAGGGACAACCATCAGCACAAAGGTTCAAACCGACAAGGGCGAACGCTATCAGTGTGGTTGGAGGACCCGGGAACAATGTTGTAAGACATCCTGTGGTAAATTACTACAACTGTGGTGAGACGGGACATTACCAATCTCAATGCCCCAAACCACGAAATGGTAATCGCAATGTACTAATGCAGCAGACCGGGAAGAGACCGTACCAGCAAGGGCGAGTATTTGCCTTGACTGAAGCTGATGCTGATGAGGTGGATCATGTCATCACTGGTACGAGGGCGGATGTTTAGAGGTTTATGTTGTTTCTTTTCCCCATTTATTTAGTGAACTGTTACGTAATGAGTGTGTATTATGTAACAGGAGAACTTTATTTGAATGGAATGAAAGTTGTTGTTTTGTTCGATACTGGATCCTCTCATACTTTTGTGTCTCCTAAATTTGCTAAAGTGTTGGGAGTTGAATCGAAGATTTTTCCAGGCAAAATCTTAGCAGTAGCTACTCCATCAGGGGAGACATTAACCACTGATCGGTACTATGCGGATTGCGAGATTGTGATTGGGGACAGAATCTTCGGAATTGATCTAATCGAGCTAACTATCTTGGGAGTCGATGTTATCATTGGCATTGATTGGATATCGGTGTACAGTGCAAGCATCGATTGCAAGACCAAGACGGTAACAGTGAAGGCTCCAGGTGGACCTGAAGTTACTTTCAAAGGGAAGAAGAAGTGTTCTAGGCTGGTGGCAGCTATTCGCAAAGAAGAGATTCCTGTGGAAGTGCAAAGGATTCCTGTGGTTCGGGACTATCCGACTGTGTTCTTAGATGATTTGCCTGGGTTACCCCCGTAACGTGATGTAGAGTTTAGCATCACTATTCAACCGGAAAGTGCACCCATTTCTAAGGCACCGTATAGGATTGCTCCTGCAAAACAGGATGAGGTGAAATGGCAGATTGAGGAACTGTTGGAGAAAGGCTTTATTCAACCTAGTGTGTCGCCTTGGGGAGCACCAGTGCTTTTGGTAAAGAAGAAGGATGGATCGATGAGAATGTGTATCGATTACCGAGAGCTGAATAAGGTCACTATTCAGAATAAGTATCCTATTCTCCGAATTGATGATTTGTTCGATCGTCTACAAGGAGCTGCTATTTTTTCCAAAATAGATCTTCGATCAGGATATCACCAAGTTCGAGTGTAAGCTGAAGATGTGCACAAAACTGCATTTAGAACTCGACATGGGCATTACGAATTCTTAGTTATGCCATTTGGAGTGACGAATGTGCCTGCAATCCTCATGGATATGATGAACAGAGTTCTGAGGCCGTTCATTGATTCTTTCGTCGTGGTGTTTATCGACGATATTCTCGTGTACTCTAAGTTAGAAGAGGAGCGCACCGAGCATCTGGCAGCAGTTTTGAGGAAGCTGGAAGAGCAGGAGTTGTATGCCAAGCTATCCAAGTGCAATTTCTGAAAATCTGAGGTGGCATTCCTAGGTCACATCCTTTCTAAGGAGGGAGTGGCAACTAATCCTTAGAAGATAAAGGCAGTGAGAGATTGGGAAAGGCCTACTACAGTGAAGGAAGTCAGGAGTTTTCTTGGATTGGCTGGATACTACAGGAGATTCATTCAAGGTTATGCTCAGTTAGCCGTGCCGCTCACTGGTTTGACCAAGAAGAATGTGAACTTCAAGTGGACTGAGCAATGTGAGGCAAGCTTTCAGGAGTTGAAAGAGAAGCTGACCACTGCACCTATTTTGGCTTTGCCTAGAGCAGGTGTTTAGTATGATGTTTACAGCGATGCTTCACATCGTGGGCTTGGTTGTGTCTTAATGCAAGAAGGAAGAGTGATCACTTATGGGTCTAGGCAACTACGACCACATGAGAAGAATTATCCGACTCATGATCTGGAGTTGGATGCAATTATCTTTGCCTTGAAGCAATGGAGGCACTACGTGTACGGTGAGAAATTGAACATATACACGGACCACAAGAGTTTGAAGTACATATACCAGTAGAAGGATCTGAATTTGAGGCAGCGGAGATGGTTGGAAGTGCTTGAGGACATGCGACCTGAGATCAAGTATCATCCTGGGAAAGCTAATATTGTTGCTGATGCACTTAGTTGCAAGAGCAGTTTATCCAGTTTGATTACAACTCAGAAGCATCTGGTGGAAGAATTGGATCGAGCAGGTATTGAAATTGTCTTGCAAGGATTGGGAGCATCCTTAGCTCAGTTGATGCTTCAGCCTACATTGAATGGAAGGATTATTGCAAGTTAGGAAGTTGATGCTGATATATTGGAGATGAAGGAGCAGGTTAGTGCTGGCAGGTTGCCCAAATTTCAAATCAGGGATGGGGTGTTGTGGTTCGGAGATAGACTGTGTGTTCCAAATCAGGTGGACCTGAAAAAGAGTATTCTTCAGGAGGCGCATGCTACTCTTTTGTAGGTACATACTGGGAGTACGAAGATGTACAAAGACATCAAACAGCATTTCTGGTGGTCAGGTTTGAAGCGAGATGTGGCTGAATTTGTGGCGAAGTGTAAGGTTTGTCAGCAAGTCAAAGCCGAGAATCAGAGACCCGGAGGTCTATTACAGCCGTTACCTATTCTGGAGTGGAAGTGGGATAACATCAGTATGGACTTCATCACGGGATTGCCCAAGAGTCCTAAAGGCAATGATGTGATTTGGGTTATAGTCGATCGACTGACCAAGTCCGCTCACTTTTTGGCGATGAAACTCACTGCTTCGATGGACAAGTTAGCTGAATTGTATGTTGGCGAGATCGTCAGGCTCCATGGTGTTCCGTCAACTACTGTGTCTGATCGAGATGCGCGATTTACTTTGCATTTCTTGAGGAGTCTTCAGACAGCTTTAGGTACCAAGACGGATTTCAGCACTGTTTTTCATCCGCAAACCGATGGGCAGACCGAGTGAGTCAACCGTATTCTTGAGGATATGCTTCGATGTTGTGTACTAGACTTTGGAGGCAGTTGGGAAAGGCATTTACCTTTGGTAGAGTTTGCCTACGACAACAGTTTTCAGACTAGCATCGGGATAGCGCCGTACGAAGCTTTGTATGGCAGGAAGTGCAGAACGCCTGTTTGTTGGTTTGAAGTTGGGGAGCGTCAGTTGTTTGGACCTGAGCTTGTGCAGCAAACCTCTGAAAAGATTGATCTGATCAGGAAAAGGTTGGTAGAGGCTCAGAGCAGGGAGAAAAGCTACGCAGACAACAGGAGAAGGGACCTTGAGTTTGAGGAAGGTGACTTCGTCTTTCTGAAAGTATCACCCAGTAAAGGTGTGATTCGATTTGGCAAGGTTTATAGGCTCGTATAAGATATTGAAAAGGATCGGGAAAACTGCTTACCGAATTGAGTTACCGGAAGAGTTATCTCAGGTGCACAATGTCTTTCATGTGTCTATGCTAAGAGGTTATATTCCAGATCCGAGTCATCATTTGCCTGAAGTGCCGGAAGGTTTGCAATTGGATCTCAATTACATCGAGTCTCCTGTCGAGATTGTTGATCGTCGAGAGAAAGTCTTGAGGAATAAGACAATACCGATGGTCAAGGTAGTCTAGAGAAACCATCTGGTTGAAGAGGCTACTTGGGAGTCTGAGGAGAGGATGTTGAGGGATTATCCTGAGCTTTTTGCTTGATTGGTATTTTGTATTTTCTTTTGCTTGTTGTGAGTGTTTTGTTTTTCGCTCTTGACTGTAGTTCCGGGGATGGAACAATTCTAAGGAGGGACTGTTGTAATACCCTGATTTTCATTTATGAAAATTATTATTATGTATTATTATTTTTGTACGTACTGTGCACGTGCAATTTTGCAGTATAAAAACTTTATAATTACTTTCATTACATAGAAAAATGAGTATATATATATATATGTCTCCTCCATTTGTTTTTATTAAAGCCCATTTTTCCTTAATAAACATAAGTTTCTTTTATAGCCCAATTTAATTTATTTTTTAATATCGGCTAATTTGGCCCATTAAATAAAGGCCCATGAATTTATTTCTCTTTTAAATACAACTTGTAATGTAGACATTTTTTATAGATTATTTTTATAAAAAATAAAATGTACAACTTTTAAATAGGGGACTAGTGAATACACGTGCATTGCACGTACACGTGTATTGTGCACTTCATTTTGCCCAGATTTTAATGGGATGGAAAGGAAAAGAGAAGTGGAGTTTGTGGGAAGTAGTATTGGGATCATGGTTGGTTACTAAAACTTCCCCTTAAATCCTAGCTTTTGATCCTTAACTCCTAGATTAATCCTAGCCCTTTATTTGTCCCAAAATTTAGGATAAATACCCCCCCCCCCCCAGCCTAGTTATTCTTGCACTCTTCATTCTCCAAACCTATAGTAAGAAAATACAATTATTAGTAGTGAGTTATTAGTAGGAAGTGAGAATAAAAGATTGAGAGAGAGGGTTTGTGTGCTTGCATCAAGGAGGCCGGCTATTGGATGGCTCGGGTTGCACTTGGAAGGCTTGGGTTGCACATCAAGGTGGAGGAGGAGCACTCGTTTGGCAAGCTCGAGAAGGACTCTTTCGTTTAGGAGGTATTGTGAATCTTTCTCTCCAAATAAGGTGGGTTGGTTTTCTATATTTCTAACTAGATACCATGTTAGGGGTGATTGAAATGATAATGCATGAAAGAAACTAATAAGAGTACACTTAATTGGAAAAAGGACTTGCTTGATAGATTTCATGTTATCTTGTCATGAATCTTAAGTTGTATGCGAATCGTTTTGTAGTTATGGAATATATAAATTAGAATTGTTGTTAATATCAAAACTAAGTACAAAATACTAGTAGATGAAATTGTAGCTTTATGTGCTTAGATGGACTTTCGTGATAATATTTAGAATGAGTAAATTATAAGATGCTTTTGGGTTTGTGAAAGAGGAAAAAACAGGGAAATAATGTAGGAAATTTTAATACTAAGTTGTGTGAGAAATGTTAAAATGATTTATGAAAATAGTAGTATGCAATTTAATTAATTGTATGAGAAATGTGTGTTTAATTACTGGAAAAATTATTTTAAAATTACTGGAGTGTTAAATTATGTTAAAATAGACGTTCTGGAGATTTACAGGAATTTTAGTGAAAGCAAAACAAAAATAAGAGCTTTTGAACATCGAAATGTTCTAATGAACAGAGAGTTGAATTAAATAAAATGCGAGTTGTATAGCTCAAGTGGTCAGTGAGTCCTTTGGCGCTACAGTAGCGCGGGTGGGTGTTTATGAGGTTGCTGGTTCGATACTTGGGGCCACCTTTCTTTTATGTGCGTTTTAAAATTAAATCAGTTTTCGGACCGAGAGTATATAACCCTCCGTCTTCTCTTTATATCGTTAAGCGCAAGTGGCCAGATGGCTAGTGCATGCAGATGTCTTCTCTTGGGTCGCTGGTTCGATTCCTGACTCGGCCTGAAGATAAATTTTTATTAAAAAATTGATTTTTGGGTTTTCTTGATGTGTAAAAATTCCGAAAAAAATACTATTATTATTCTAAAATTATGTGTGACTTATGAAAATTAATTGGGAGTTATTGGAATGAAATAAAGTGTATTTTGGAAGTAAAAGTGTAATTGGAACTATAGTTTCACACTCGTATAATTTCATTAAAAAAAGATGTTTTCACGAAGGAATTGAGATAAGTATTGAAAAAGGAAATTCTATGGAAAGAAAGTATAAATGTGAAGTTTTATATGAGTTATTCTTATTAAAGAATAGTGTGACAATAGTGAGTTTGCGAATATTCACTTTGACTAGATATTTTGTGATATGATTTTAATGTGGAAATACATGTTAGTTATGAAATGCATGATGTATAATTGAACTCCATGTATGATTATTGACTCATGAAAAGATTGAAAATCATGTGACTGAAAAAAAGAAATGTTATTAAGTATGACAACTCAAACATGTGAATTTGTGAATTGAAATTGAAAGTTAGGGTGTAGCCAAAACTCTCACTGGCAAGTAAAAAGTAATGAGATATGATTATTGAAATTGAAAAGACCAAGTTTGGATCATTGTGAAATGAAAGAAAATAAGACCGGTAGTAGTGAGAGGGCTAACTCTAAGAGATTAATTTTGTTCATGATTTCATTAAATTAAGAATTAGTACATAGTGAAGAAGTGATGAAAGTGAGAGAAAAATACAAGTATGAGGGCCTCGAGTCTACGATGTGGGTGTGATTCACAGTTTGTCTTCACGATGCATCATGACATGACGTGGGCACTACTCCGAAATTATCGGGATCTTGGCGACGCTTGTGGGGTGTTTGGTGACTGCGAAAGGATCGTGTGCCATGAAGGTCGCTGAATTGTCCATAGATAGTCTTCACGATGCGTCGTGACATGACGTAGGATTCCCCTCCAGTTTTTCTGTACATGAGCTCGTACTCATAGGACATCTAGAATACTTACCGTAGTTACAATACTAGATTAAGTAATGACGAGGGATTGAACCATATAAGATGAAGAACGGTTGAGAGGCTTGCCCTCGGACCTATGTAGTATGGGATGCATAGAATCCGAACACGTGCGCATTAGTGTCATGTAATATAAATAATTGCATTAAGGACTAAGTGCACAAATCACAACACGACATCAATAGGATATTCCCCTTAGTTTGATATGTGAACAAGTTTGTGTTTGTTAAATATGGAAAATCAATTATACTGTTTCCGGCATAGAGAGGATGGCCGTGTATAATATTCGTCGGTTAAATAAACTGACGTACCCACAGTTTTGTATGCAGGATAAATGACATGATAAATATTAAAGGAGAACTAATGCTTAGAGATTATTCAAATGTTGTTGTACTTTTATATAAAGTTGTAAATTTGCTTCCGCTGTAAAATGTAAAGTGTAAAGATTTCTTGTAACTCTGATGTAAAGTGAAAAGTTTTAAATTCCTTGTAAAATTGTACGAAAGAAATGTAAAGATCCTGTGGAATCTCGAATTCAGTTGTATTTTGAAATTCTGGGTGTTGCATAATTATCTCCTTCTAGCCCATTATAATTAATTTATTTATTAATTCACTAGAGCCCATGGTCTTTTGGCCCATTAGTGAGCCCATTTAATTTAATTCCTCTTTTAATTAACCTAACTTGTAGTGTAGACCAGTTTAGTAAACAATTAATGAAAATTTCATGAACAAAGTCTGGTAGAGGGTATTAGTTTTCATGTGCATTGCACTAGCACGTGCACTAGCATGTGCAATTGCACCATGGGAGTAGGCCGGGTTGTATTAAAGAGAGAGGGAGAGGTGGATGAAGTGGGGAGGTGGTTGCTCCATCATGAGTAGTTGCTACAACTTCCTAATTCATCTTGGCCTTTGATCCTTTACCATTTGAAGAAATCCTAGCCCTCCATTTGCACTCTAAATTAGTTTAAATACCCTCTCTCATTCACTCACATTTACCCTTGAAAAAGAATTGAAAAAAAGAAAGAAAGAAAGACAAGATTGTGAGTAAAAGGTTAATAGAGTTGTGAGTCAAAAGATTGAGTGCTATTGTGTGTGTTCTTCATCCTACAAATGGCCGGCATTCTTCAAGAAGCAAGGGTGAAGGCTCGGGTTGCATACAAGCTAGGAGGAGAAGTCAATTGGTGGCTCGATCTAGGAGGAGAAGGCTTCACTTGTTCATTCTAGGAGATCCTTTAGGAGTTCTTGTTGTTTTTCTCTCCATTAAAGGTGGGCAATTTTCTCCAACTTCTAACTAGTTACCATGCTAGGTTTATGTGTGTGATCATGTTAGAATAAACAAGAAAAGAAAATATTACTTTATGTTAGTACCATGTTCAAGGAGAAAATGAACCCATGGGAAATTGCATGAAATAAATAGTAAAATTGATTGAATGATGTGAATAGAAATATTGTTGTGATAACTTGATAATATACTTATTTGCTAATTAAGAAAATATGAATCTTTATGTTGAGATATTCATGAATATGGAAAAATGCAATATGAAGGAATGTGTGGTTTATATGATGTGAACTATGAGAAAATTTGCATGTTATGAAAGTAGATTGAGTAACAAATCATACATGTTTATTGTTAAAAAGATTGATACAAAAATCCCTAAACTTTTTACCTATTTTGTAGGAAAGAAAGAAAAAATGAACATTTTGTAGTTAGGGCTAAGTTAATAGAAAGATTGGATTTTTATTGATAAAAGAAGAAAATGAGGAAATTATTAGTTTAATAAAGAGTAATCCACTTGAGAATTATCAAATTAGAATTTTCTCTTTGAAAAGAGGCAAATTATGAGGACATAAAGCTTTTTGTGACCAATTTTTAAAATCTTAAAATCTTAAGTTAAATGGTTATGGACTTAAGAATAGACTTTTATATGAAAAAAATGAGAGTTAAATGGTTTTTAAAATCTTAAGTTACTGAATAAATATCAAAGAAATTCCGTCAGGAAAATTTTCGTACTTCTAAAGGAACAAATCGTATTTTGAAAGAAATGAACTATTTTATGAACTAGAATCACCACAGTCATATACAAAACTATTTGTGATTTTTTTCCCTACGGGTTAGTCACTCTGTCCATTCTGGTCAGTGGGTGCAAAATAAAAATGTTACTGTAGCAAGAGGTCATGAGTTCGAGTCTCTGTATAGACTCTTTATTTTTCCATTTGTGAAATAAGCTCAATACCGAGCCCTAAAGTACAAAGAGTTAATAAGTGCCTATCTTATCGCTTGGCGCTGTTGGCCTTTCTGGTCAGCAGCTGCGCCACAGTAAAGTTACTGTAGCGCAGCGGCTGTGTGTGTGCGGGTTCGAAACCTGGCTTTGGCCAAGGTTTTTTTTTATTCTGATTTTTTTAGAAAAATGGTTTTTTAAAAATGGTTTTAAGTGAAATAAATTCATAAAAATTATTATAATTATCCTGAAATTAATTAGATCTTATGGAAAATTTCTATAGCTTAATTGAAAATTATAGACCAAGTTAGAGGAATTATAAGAGTATTTTTACGAGATAAACAAAGCAATAATTAGTCTCCTTTAAGAATTTTGTGAGAAGATTTCTAAGAAATTCATGACTTGATGCGAATGTGAATAAATTCACTTGGTCTAAATAAATGAGATTTTAAACTTATGAATGCAAAGAAAATTTGTCTCTTTATTGTGGAAAATTATGCATGAATTGAAATGAAAAGAATCATGATAATTTATGAAGATATTGATGATTCTGAATACTCAATTTATGAACATGAAATGAGATTTTGAACTAGAGGGTAGCTAAGTCCTGTTACCGGCAATTGAATAAATTATTTTTGAGATGACCTATTGAGATGAAAGACCAAGTTTGGTCATATTGTTGATTGATGTTTAAGACCGGTATAGAGGAAAGAGCTAACTCTAAGGGTTGATTTTAATCATGATTCAAATAATTAAGGACTATACACATAGTGGTGATGTGACGAAAGTAGGAGAAAAACACGAGTATGAGGGCCATCGGATTGGCGGTGTGAGAGTGATTCACAGATTGCCTGCTTGATGCGTCATGACACGGCATGAGCACTACTCCGGAATTATCGTCCTGGTGGCGATGCTTGTGGGGTGTTTGGTGACTACGGGTGGTGCCATCGTTCCATGACGGAGGCTGAATTGTTCATAGATTGCCTGCATGATGCGTCATATCAGTGCGTGGAATTCCCCTCCAGATTGTCTGGACATGGGCTCGTAATTCATAGAACATCTAGGATAGTTATTGTAGTTACCGTAGTAGTTTAAGTCATGGCGATGGACTGAACCCTACAAGATTAAGTACGATTAAGGGCTTGCCCTGGGACCTATGTGGTATGGGATGCATAGAATCCGAACAAGTGCGCATTAGTGACATATAATATAAACAACTGCATTAAAGACTAAGCGCACAGCACAACATGACATCTATAAGATAGTCCCCGTAGTTTAGCTTGTGACAAGTGTGTGCCTTCTAAGTAGAAGAAAATTGATGTATTATATCCTTGCGTCAGTTGAATGAACTGACGAGCCCACAGTTTCTATGCAGGATAACGAGATTGACAAGATTAAAGTATGCATGTTGCTTAAAGAATGTTTCAAGTGTTGTACATTTTATTCATGTAATTATTGTAAATTGCTTCTGCTGTTTAAATGTAATTTAAGATGTAACTCTGATGTAATAAAAGTTTTAATTTTCTTATAAAATTGTACGAAGAGAAGTGAAAAGATCCTGTGGAACTTCGAATTCAGTCTGTTTTGGAATTCGGGGTGTTACAGAGTCAACCGTATTCTTGAGAATATGCTTCGGTGTTGTGTTCTAGATTTTAGAGGCAGTTGAAAAAGGCATCTAGCTCTGTTGGAGTTTGCCTACAACAACAGTTTTCAGACTAGTATCGGGATGGCGCCGTACGAAGCTCTGTATGGCAGGAAGTGCAGAACGCCTGTTTGCTGGTTTGAAGTTGGGGAACGGCAAATGTTTGGGCCTGAGATTATGCAGCAAACCTCTGAAAAGATCAATCAGATCAGGAAGAGGTCGGTGGATGCTCAGAGTAGGCAGAAGAGCTATGCAGACAACCGGAGAAGGGACCTTGAGTTCGAGGTTGGTGACTTTGTCTTTCTGAAGGTTTCACCTAGTAAGGGTGTGATTTGCTTCGGCAGAGGTGGGAAGTTAGCCTCAAGATTCATAGGCCCAAACAAGATATTGAAGCAGATTGGGAAAACTGCTTACCGGTTGGAGTTCCTGGAGGAGTTGTCTCAGGTGCACAATGTCTTCCATGTGCCTATGCTGAGAGGATACATTCCAGATCCAAGTCACCATTTGTCTGAGCTGCCGGAGGGTTTTCAGTTGGATCTGAGTTATATTGAGCTCCCGGTTGAGATTGTGGATCGCCGGGAGAAAGTCTTGAGGAACAAGACGATACCGATGGTCAAAGTAGTCTGGAGAAGCCAATTGGTTGAAGAAATTACTTGGGAATCCGAGGAGAGGATGATGAGAGACCATCCTGAGTTTTTGTTTGAGTTGTGTTTTCTCTTCTTTTCTGTCTTTTTCCTCTTTTTCTTCTTGTTGTATTTCTGTTTCTCTCTCTGTAAGTGTTGTTCCGGGGACAGAACTATTCTAAGGAGGGAGTGTTGTAATATCCTGATTCTTTATTTATAATTAAATGAAGGGTTTGTTGATTTTTATGTGTTTTGCACGTACTAATTCATGTGCGTTTTTCTAGAAAATTATTTATTTTTGTAACATGAACAAATATTTTTCTATCTCCCTCTTTTATATTTTGAAAGCCTAATTAAATTCTAAAGCCTAATTGTTTATTTCAAGCCCACCCTAATTATTTATTTAATTAGCCCTTGGAGCTTTTAGCCCACTAATTGAAAGCCCACTAGTTTATTTCTCTTTTAATTAACATGACTTGTAGTGTAGATCAACTTTGTAGAAAATTAATAGATTAATCATGTACAACTAGTAACTAGGGGTGCTACATTTGGCACGTGCATTGCACTAGCACGTGTCTTAAGCCATTCAAAGAGTAGGCCGGAATGGGAGAGAGGGATGGGGTGAGTTGGCTTAGTGGATAGGTGGATACTTGTTCATGGGCGGTTGCTACAACTTCCCAATGCATCCTAGCCATTTATCTTCAACCATCTAGATCAATCCTAGCCCTCCATTACACTCAAAAATTAGTATAAATACCCCCCGCCCCCTTCAATTCATGTAGTACACTAAAAATTTTGTTAAAAAAAAGAAAGAAAGAAAACACAAAAGTGAGTAAAAAGATTGAGAGATTGAGAAGAGTTCTAGTTGTGTGTGTTAATCACCATAGGAGGCCGGCCATTCATCTAAGGGAAGAGAGGCTCGGGTTTTACTAGAGCAATGAGGAGAAGGTTTTCGTGGTGGCAGAATCTAGGAGGAGAAGGACCGTTCGTGTGTTCAATGAGATTCTAGGAGCTTTGTAGATGTTTTTCTTCAAATAGGTGGGTGGTTTTCTCAACTTCTAATCTAGACACCATGCTAGGGGTTTGATTAATGAGATTGCTAAAGAAACTAATAAGATAACCATGTGTTGGCTTTAAAAATGACTTATTAGATGATTAAATGAATGCTTGATGAATTGCATGCTATTTGCTATAAATCATGTTTATTGGAGTAGAATTGCTTTATTGCTATGAAAATGTGAAATTGGAACCATGCTAATTGTAGAATATGATTGTGAATTATTAGTAGTTGAAAATATTGAATTTGTGCTTATTAAACTATTGTGACACTAGTTTAATGAATGAGACCATGACATGGGATATTGTGGAAATAAAAGAGGAAGAAAAGCAAGAATAAATATTCTTTTAATGTAGTTGTAATGCAAAAATTTGGAAGAGAGTTTGCTAAATTGAAATATTGCAATTGTAGGCGTGGAACACAAATTAGAATGAGACATTCATGTTTTAATGTCAAAAAAATGTTTTTAAAACACTGGTTTGTTAATTATACATAAACTCAGTATTCCGGAAGATTTTATGACTTTATGTGGAAGAGAAACAAAGTTAAGAGCTTTTGAAAAACGAAGTAATTTTGATAAAGAGAGATTTGAAACAAATCCAATCTAACGCACTCTCATATCAATTAACCACTAAGGTCATACCGGTTATAGGGGGGCTCCATTAGCGCTCTACTGTAGCTCGGCGGCACTCTTTGTGCCTGGGTTTGAGTCTCGGCAGAGGCTTTTATTTTTCAAAATTTGATTTTTCCCCTAAACCCGAGAAAAGAACCTAACCATATTTAAGTCCCTCCTTTAGACAGTTGGGCACTGTGTCCCTTCTGGTTAGTGCGTGGGGGTTAGTGCGGTGACTGTTCACCTTGGGGCCTTTGTGTGTGGGTTCGAAACCTGCTGAGGCCACTTTTTTTTAGAAAATCCGATTTTTTTTTAAATGCATTTGATTTTTTGGGTTTTTAAAGGTGATAAAAATTTGAAGAAAATATTAGAAAATTTTCTGAAAATACATAGACTTCACAAAAATTATTTTTTAATGTTTGGAGTTTTAAATGAGAAATAAGAGTAAAAATTTGGAATAAAATTCACGAAAAATCTTGGACTTGATTCTTTTGAAATTCAAAACAAATTAAGGAATTTTTTGAATATAGAGAAAATTGAAAAGAGATTAACTTGAGATTTTTCACTCATAAAATATTGAGTAGAATTAAATGAGAAATTTGTTAGAGAATATGCAAGTTGTGCATGGAGATTTATTGAAAAAGAGAACTTGATGACACTACAAAAGAAACTCGATTACCCGGCATTTTTTTACGTCTTTACCGGCGTTTTTTAACGCCGGTGAAACTTTCACCGGCGTTTATAATAGCGCCGGTCCAAATGCCGCCGAAGCGAGCGTCGCGGAAAGGAAGGGGTCTACACCGGCGGTTTTAGTGGATGCCGGTAAATGTGACAACTACACCGGCAGCCAGAAAACGCCGGTGTATGGGGGTCTCTGAGTGCCGTTCTTTTACCCCCAATATACATTCACCGGCGGTCGTAAACCGCCGGTGTTTATTAATTCACCGGCGTTTCTATAAATGCCGGTGTAGAATGAACGTATACCGGCGGTCGACGACCGCCGGTGTATGTGCGTTTATGAGTGTCCGGTTTTCCCTACTTGCAAGCACCGGCGCGAGTAAAAATGCCGGTGTAGTTAGGTTCACCGGCGTTTTATAAAACGCCGGTGTTTCTTGGTACCGTTGCAGCTGACGGCATACACCGGCATTTAACGGGATACACCGGCGTTTGTGTGAACGCCGGTATACCGCACACTGCAACTAATTCAGTAGATAGACCGGCATTTTATAAAATGCCGGTCTAGCTATGCCCGTTTGTTTTCCTTTCTCCGGTTTTCCGTTCGATTTCAATTCGCAGTTTCATTTACAAAACCTGTAAACTAATTCACAACTGATTCAACCAATTTCGTTGCATATTAATGCGCAAATCACAACCAAACACAAGAATAATAAAGTTTCACACGTGTCATATCCCAAATATCTCAACAAACTAATTAACAGTGTCATAATTAACAGTGTCATAATCACAACCAATCACAACCAAATTCACCGCAAAATTAACAGTGTCATAATTAACAAATTAATATAGCGACGAACATCCCAAATATCTCAACAAACCAGTCTGACAAATATCTCAAATATCCCAAATTAACAGTCCGACATAACTCTCATAAAAAAAAACAGTCTGACATAACAGCAAGGAGGACATAAGAACAACAATCATACAGCAAGGACACAAGAACAGCAAGGAGGGCCACGGATTCATACCCCTCGAGGAGCTTCAGTTCTGATCATCAGAATTTTCTTCATCTGGGCGACCGCTCTGTGAAAAAAAAACAATAGTTTAATTCAACAGTAGACCACAATACAGAATATACATATTTTTTGAACTTGCAAAAAAATCTAACTGTATCTTAAATTATAAGATCAAAGTGCCAATTGCAAATGGAATTGTTAATGATATATAGAGAGGTAAAATAATTACATTGCAATGCTAAAAATCTAGTACTTAATTTTGTTTTTTAAATATATCTAAAATAACAAAACAAATGAAAATTCAGTATCTAACTTGAAAACTTTATATTCTCCTCTGATTGGGAATATCCACTATCTAAAACAGTAAAACAAATGAAAATTCAGTATCTAAGCATGTCTTTCATGGATTGTTCAGACAATCCATGAAACTGTCATCGTGGACGGAAACCAAATATAAGAAAAATAAGAAAAATAAGATAGGGCTCATATCAAGTGTATTTTTAGGGAACTGTCATCGTGGAAGGAAACCAAATATAGAAGCCAGAAATGGAAACAGAAAGAAGAATTGTAGAGACTTTGGATACACCAGGCTAACATAGCGGCATTTTCCTCATCTCTCTCTCATCCCTTGTTTCCCTTCAAGCCAGAAATGGAAACAGAAAGCAGAATGATAGAGACTTTGGATACACCAGGCTAACATAGCGGCATTTTCCTCATCTCTCTCTCATCCCTTGTTTCCCTTCAGGACACGAACACAAAGAGACATCAGCAACAACAGCAAGACCGACAAGAACAACAATAATAATAAATTATTATGAACAAGATGTCTCTATATGGGTTTCCAGATCTCCACTCGAGCCCTCTCGTTCTAATCACAGCCCAATTAAGAACATAGACAACAGCCACTGAACAATCCAATCACAGCCCAATCAAAATTTGCCATCCTGGATCTTAATGAAATAAGCTTCATTAGCAGTAAAAGAAGATTGGGATGCTAGCAGCATACTCAGTTTGGAAGTCAACCCATTTTTGGTTAAAAAATCATTCCAAAGATGGCAAACAGGTTACTTTAACAGTACCTTAAAATGAAAATTTCCTATCTGAGCTTATATGTTGCTCTACTAATTCTTGAGCCCAACTAAATCTAAAACCCAATTGTTGTGCATATCCGGAGGATTTTGGCATACGTACCTATAGCATCCTCAGTTCACAGTGAACCCATTTAATATCAAAAAAACATGCCAAGAAGACAATCAGATGCATGAAATCAGCTTCATTAACAGAGAAAGAAGATGGGGATGCTAGAAGCATACTCAGTTTGGAAGTGAACCCATTTTTGGTTAAAAAACCATGCCAGAGATGGCAATCTGCAGGTTACTTTAACAGTATCTTGAAATGAAAATTTCCATTATCTGAGCTTATATGTTGCTCTATCAATTCTTTAGCCCAACTAAATCTAAAACCCAATTGTTGTGCATATCCTGAGGATTTTGGCATACAGCTATACCATCCTCAGTTCACAGTGAACCCATTTAATATCAAAAAAACATGCCAAGAAGACAATCAGATGCATGAAATCAGCTTCATTAACAGTGAAAGAAGATGGGGATGCTAGCAGCATACTCAGTTTGGAAGTGAACCCATTTTTTGTTAAAAAATCATGCCAAGGAGGGCAAACATGTTACTTTAAAAGTATCTTGAAATGAAAATTTCCATTATCTGAGCTTATATGTTGCTCTATCAATTCTTTAGCCCAACTAAATCTAAAACCCAATTGTTGTGCATATCCGGAGGATTTTGGCATACAGCTATAGCATCCTCAGTTCACAGTGAACCCATTTAATATCAAAAAAACATGCCAAGAAGACAATCAGATGCATGAAATCAGCTTCATTAACAGTGAAAGAAGATGAGGCCTATGCTAGCAGCATACTTAGTTTGGAAGTGAACCCATTTTTGGTTAAAAAATCATGCCAAAGATAGCAATCTGCAGGTTACTTTAACAGTACCTTGAAATGAAAATTTCCGTTATCTGAGCCAATTCTTGAGCCCAACTAAATCTAAAACCCAATTGTTGTGCATATCCGGAGGATTTTGGCATACGTACCTATAGCATCCTCAGTTCACAGTGAACCCATTTTGGTCAAAAAAGCATGCCAAGAAAACAATCAGATGCATGAAATCAGCTTCATTAACAGTAAAAGAACATGAAAATTTCCAGTATCTAAGCATATATTTTTCTATTAATTCTTCATCCCAACTAAACCATTCATGTTAAGGAAATCAAGATGCATCTATCTGAAAAAACATGCTAAGTTTGAAAAATAAGGGAAATCAAGAGATGATACCGAAGAGAGAGAGAGAGAGAGCGGAGGAGGGAAATCGAAAATGACGAATAGGGCTCATATCAAGTGTAGTTTTATGGATTTGTCATCGTGGAAGGAAACCAAATATAGAAGCCAGAAAGAGGAATGGTAGAGAATGAGGATACACCAGGCTAACATAGCGGCATTTTCCTCATCTCTCTCTCATCCCTTCTTTCCCTTCAGCACACGGACACATAGAGACATCAGCAACAACAGCAAGATCGACAAGAACAACAATAATAATAAATTATTATGAACAAGATGTCTCTATATGGGTTTCCAGATCTCCACTCCAACTCGTCTCTTTCTAATCACAGCCCAATTAAGAACAATTGTTCACAGTCACTGTTAAAGAAACATATATGCTCAGATAATGGAAATTTTCATTTTAAGATACTGTTAAAGTAACATGATTGCCATATTTGGCATGATTGCCATCCTCATCTTCTTTTACTGTTAATGAAGCTTATCTCATGCATCTGATTGTCATCTTGGCATTTTTTTTTACCAAAATGGGTTCACTGTGAACTGAGGATGCTATAGGTACGTATGCCAAAATCCTCCGGATATGCACAACAATTGGGTTTTAGATTTAGTTGGGCTAAAGAATTGGTAGAGCAACATATAAGCTCAGATACTGTTAGAGAACCTGTTTGCCATCTTTGGCATGATTTTTTAACAAAAAATGGGTTCACTGTGAAACTAAGTATGCTGCTAGCATACCGAAATCCTCCAAATCAGTACAACAACACGGCTGAACAAACCTTATTTGCAGGTCATACAATGTCATCTAAGCATGTTATGTGCCAAAGTGGGGTTGGTCATACAATGCATGAACGACACGTATTAGTTGTTTGTGAGTATGCAATAGGGTGCAGCTATGAACAGGGCTCATATCAATTGTAGAATTACGGACTGTCATCGTGGAAGGAAACCAATTTAATATATAAGCCATATATGGAGCCAGAAAGAGGGATGGTACAGAATGAGGATACACCAGGCTAACATAGCGGCATTTTCCTCATCTCTCTCTCATCCCTTCATTCTCTTCAACACACGCACACAAAGAGACATCAGCAACAACAGCAAGAGGGGGTTGGTCCAACAATAAGTATAGATTATAATAAACGAGATGTCTCTATTTGGGTTTCCAGATCTCCACTCCAGCCCTTTCTTTCTAATCACAGCCCACTTAAGAAACATAGACGAAATGCTTATAGACGACAGCCACAATGCAGACTCACAAACACTAGTACGTGTCTTTCATGCATTCAAGACCATAATCTCTTTAAAAATACCAATTTAAATACTTACCGAGGGTGGGACTTGGGATTGCTGCCCTATTAAATTGGCCATTTGTTCTTGTAGGAGTGCAACTTGTGCCTTTAATGAAGTCATCTCCTCGTCCCGATTAGCACTTGAACTAGATTCACTCCGTCCGAATAGCCGCGAGGGGGTTGGTCCTAGCCCCATACCACGGACACGTCCATGCCTCTCCTTTCCCCTAACCTCGGTCAAGGCAACACTCTGCCGGGTACGCCAATCTGGGCGTGCCGCCGTAGGGTCAAAATTTGAAGCGGAAGAGATTTCATCATACCTTTTCCGAGCGTTAGTCTGTAAAAGGACATAACAATCAGAGTTAAAAGCAGATGAGATTTCGACTACTCATTAGATATTAGTTCACAAATTACCATAATCCGTGCTGCCTCAGGGCTCGCATACGTCCCATCCTTCGATTTGTGGGTGGCATCGAAAAAGTCAATGTCGCCAAACTCCGTAGGACCCCCCAAATCTTCTGCCTATATATTAGTAAGATGAAATGGTTATAAACAAATAACTGTAAGTAAAAAATGTTCAATACGATTGCGCCTACCAATTCTTCCCGAACCAGAGCGAAGCTCTATGTACCAGCAGTGTGCAACACTAGCTGCTTTGACCGACTGGCAACTCCCACCTCCGCCCTTTTCTGTACATGCCACAATGAAGTTAGCAGAAAAATTCATTACAGTAGCCATACAACCACATACTCATTAGATTTTTGTGCCTTTAATGTAAATACCTGACCGATCGCCGAACTCCAGTAGTGCACAAGAAATTGCAAATCTGAAGGCTCCACATTTTCTGGCACATTCATTGCATTCTCCTCCTCTGAAAGGTCTTTGTCATAAAACTTCGCCTTCAAGTCACTCTTGTAGTCCCTTCACTTTTTGGAGAGTGACTTTTCAACCCAAGGCGTAAGGGAGTCGGCGAACGAGAAGTATTGCTGCAAAATTTATTACCCATCACTAAAAATACATATTTCAATAATATATTTGCGCCGACCAATTATTTATTCTAGATGAGAAATACCTTGATTGTCGTAATAGCAGTGGCCTTTGTCGTGGTTGGCACCTTCGGCCAACTCTAGTATGACAAAGGAAGTATCCAGAGGTTCCTTGCTATAACCCCAATAAAGGAAGAAAATTTGCTGGCATTATCGCCAACCGGTTGCCCGACACCGTTTACCTCCACCACGATCCTTTCGTCATTCTGAAGCCTCCAAATATTCGTCATCTTAGTCCGCCCACGATGTTTTTTGACAGTGGGCGGCGTGCTACCCTCACCCTCATCTGTTTGACTGCCACTATTATGTAGTGGCTGCTCACCCCATGGCTCTCGTTGCCATCATTTATATTTATCCTCTTTCCACGCCTCGGCATGTTGTACCTGTCAAGGATTCAATAACTTCTTTAGAGATGCAAGTTTAATTAATAACATGTTTATAATAACTATCATAAAATTTGTACTTTAGTAGGATTAACAAACCAACATAATTATAAAAAAATTTTAAAAATGAGATTTGTAACAAATTAAATTACAATGATAGTTTGGTTCAAATGACACTAAGCATAGTTTAATGTAAATAACACCAAGCAATAGAAAATAGGAAGATAATTAAACCGGTGTATCAAAAACATGCCAAGAAGACAGTGAACCCATTTAATATCAAAAAAACATGCCAAGAAGACAATCAGATGCATGAAATCAGCTTCATTAACACTGAAAGAAGATGAGGCCTATGCTAGCAGCATACTTAGTTTGGAAGTGAACCCATTTTTGGTTAAAAAATCATGCCAAAGATGGCAATCTGCAGGTTACTTTAACAGTATCTTGAAATGAAAATTTCCATTATCTGAGCTTATATGTTGCTCTATCAATTCTTTAGCCCAACTAAATCTAAAACCCAATTGTTGTGCATATCCGGAGGATTTTGGCATACAGCTATACCATCCTCAGTTCACAGTGAACCCATTTAATATCAAAAAAACATGCCAAGAAGACAATCCGATGCATGAAATCAGCTTCATTAACACTGAAAGAAGATGAGGCCTATGCTAGCAGCATACTTAGTTTGGAAGTGAACCCATTTTTGGTTAAAAAATCATGCCAAAGATGGCAATCTGCAGGTTACTTTAACAGTATCTTGAAATGAAAATTTCCATTATCTGAGCTTATATGTTGCTCTATCAATTCTTTAGCCCAACTAAATCTAAAACCCAATTGTTGTGCATATCCAGAGGATTTTGGCATACAGCTATACCATCCTCAATTCACAATGAACCCATTTAATATCAAAAAAACATGCCAAGAAGACAATCAGATGCATGAAATAAGCTTCATTAACAGTAAAAGAAGATGAAAATGCTAGCAGCATACTTAGTTTGGAAGTGAACCCATTTTTGGTTAAAAAATCATGCCAAAGAGGGCAAACAGGTTACTTTAACAGTATCTTGAAATGAAAATTTCCATTATCTGAGCATATATGTTGCTCTACTAATTCTTTAGCCCAACTAAATCTAAAACCCAATTGTTGTGCATATCCGGAGGATTTTCGCATACGTAGCTATAGCATCCTCAGTTCACAGTGAACCCATTTTGGTTAAAAAAACATGCCAAGATGACAATCAGATGCATGAAATCAGCTTCTTTAACAGTAAAAGAACATGAAAATTTCCAGTACCTAAGCATATATTTTTCTATTAATTCTTCATCCCAACTAAACCATTCATGTTAAGGAAATCAAGATGCATCTATCAGAAAAAACGTGCTAAGTTTCAAAAATAAGGGAAATCAAGAGATGATACCGAAGAAGGAGAGAGAGAGCGGAGCGACGAGCGCGGGGGGGAGGAGATAGAGAGAGCGGGGCGACACGGTGGTTTCCGATCGCCGATTCACCTCCAAATCGAGAGAGGGAGGAGGGAAATCGAAAATGACGAAGGGAAGAAGGGACGATGACGAAAGGTCGAAGGCTGTCGAAGAGGACGAAGCGGCGGAGGCAAACGCGCGGGAAGTAGAGCGAGGAAGGAGGGAAAATGAAGCGCCCTCTTTTTTTTTATTTTTTTGGGGTTTGGGAAAATGGCGAGCGAAAGGTTAGGGTAGATGGGATTTATCGCAGCTTTTCACCGGCGTTTCAATTAGACACGCCGGTGAATGTGTACGTATATTCACCGGCGTTTATTATTAAAACGCCGGTGAGTAATACACTTCACCGGCATTTTTAAATAAAACGCCGGTGAATACGCGGATTGACCGGCATTTTAAATCGACCGCCGGTGTATAACCATCCCTTCTGGCGCCCCATTCCTATTCGCTCCCTACCCCGGCGCTACTAGTAAAATGCCGGGGAATATTCGCCGGTAAATCGAGTATCTTTTGTAGTGTGAAATGTAAAATTTTGTGAGCAAGTATGCTATTTTCTATGAACATGAAAATAGTACTTAGACTAGAATTTTAGCTAAGACCTTACATCGGCAAGAATGAAAAGTATTGAAAAGAGAATTATGATATTTTGACCAAGTTTGGGTCGTTGATAATGATTGATATTGGAAAGACCGATGTAGGGGTATGCTAGATTCTAGAATATTGATCTCCATTTATACATAAGGATTAGATACATAGCGGAGATGTGATGAACGTAAGAGAAAAACATGAGTATGAGAGCATTGGATTGGCGGCATGAGAGTATTCACAGGATGTCCCATGATGCGTCATGAATAGGGCGTGGATACTACTCTAGGGTACCGTTCTGGTGGCGACGCTTATGGGGTGGTCTAATAACTACGGGTGGTGCCATGTCTATGGTAAGAGATGAATTGACCACAGGATGCCTGCATGATGAGTCATGTGTCAGTATGTGGGGTTCTCTCCAGGGCACCTAGACGTGGGCTCGTAACTCATAGAACACCTAGGATACTTACCGTAGTTACCGTAGTAGATTAAGTCATGGCGAGGGATTGGAACCTACAAGATGAAGAACGATTAAGGGCTTGCCCTCTGACCTATGTAGTATGGGCTGCATAGACTCTGAACAAGTGCGTATTAGTGTCATATAATATAAACAACTGCATTAAGGACTAAGTGCACAGCAGAACACGACATCAATAGGGTAGTCCCTCTGTAGTTTTGTCTGTGATCAAGTTTGTGGTTTGTTTAAGTATTGAAAATCGTTATACTGTTCGGCATAGCGAGGATGGTCGTGTATAATATGTCGTCGGTTGTAAGCAACTGACGTGCCCACAGTTTTCTATGCAGGATAAAGTGATTGGCAAGATTAAAGTATGCATATTGCTTAAAGAATGATTCAATTGTTGTATATTTTTATTCATGTAATTATTGTAAAATTACTTCCGCTGTATAAATGTAATGTAAATGTAACTCTGATGTAACAAAAGTTTTTAATTCCTTGTATAATTGAACGAAGAGAAGTGTAAAGATCATGTGGAACTTCGAATTTAGTCTGTTTTGGAATTCGGGGTGTTACACAAATACTCTGACTTCGTGGTTGACTGTTCTATAACCTTTTGTAACTGTGAAGCCCAACTAACAGGTATACCTCCAAATGTAAATACATTCCCTTGAGTACTTCAGCAACAATCACGATCGCCCAAAAAAGATGCATCCACATAACCATGTATATCAAAGAATCTCCCACAAAGCAAAGAGAGTGATCTGAAGTACTTGCAAGATACCTGAGAATCGACTTCACTGCATCCATGTAATGGCTGATGACTCTCGCTACTTGTGCAATGTATGGTCTTGTAGACACTATTGCATACATCAAACTCCCAATGGCTGATGCATAAGGAATAGCAGCCATTTTCTCCATCTCTGCCTCCGTTGTTGGACACAAATCCGTAGATAACTTGAAGTGAGCGGCCAAAGGACAAATGACTGGGTTCGTGCCATCCATATTGAGTCTTTTTAACACCTTCTTTATGTAGTCCTCTTGTGATAACCAAAGTTTCTTGCTTTTTCTATCTCTACTGATCTTCATGCTGAGGGTTTGCTTTGCTTCACCCAAGTCCTTCTTCGAAAACTCTGAAGCTAGCACCTTTTTCACATCCTTGATCTTCTCTATGCATAAACCTGCTAACAACATGTCGTCCACATACAATGCCAAGGTAACTATATCATTGTCTTCATATCAATGAACATATACACAATGATCCATTTTCCCTCTCTCGAAATATTTTTCTCTCATGAAGCAGTCAAACTTTAAATACCATTGTCGTGGTGCTTGTTTGAGCCCGTAAAGATTCTTCCTCAGTTGACACACTGTGTCTTCTTTCCCTTTCTCTTCAAAATCTGTGGATTGTCTCATATACAGCTCTCCTTCTATATCACCATGGAGAAATTTAGTTTTCACATCTAACTGCTCTAAGTGTAAGTCTTCAACTGCCACGATACTAAGAAGAACCCTGATTGAGGTCATCTTCACTACCGGTGCAAAGATTTCATTGTAGTCGACACCTTCCCTTTGAGAGAACCCTTTCACAACCAGCCTTGCATTATACTTCTTACTGCCATCTACCTCATTCTTGACTCTGAAAATCCATTTGTTCATAAGAGCGTGTTACCCTCCATGTAACTTGGTCAACTTCTAAGTTTCGTTCTATTCCAAGGAGTTAATATCGTCCCTCGTGGTTGACTCCCACTGAATTCGAGCCTTATCCTTCAAAGCCTCCTCATGAGTCTCTTGCTCTCTTGAATCCATGCATAGAACATACTCGTTAACTACACTAGCTGATGGATCAAATATCTTGATTGGTCTTCTCTCTCGTGTCGATCTCCTCAATGTGTGTACCGGTTCACTGACTGGATTAGGTTTCCTGAACTGATCTGTTTGTACTTGTTCGTCTTGGATATCCTTATCATTCCCAATAGGTTCTTGATGAGCCTCAAGTGTTGCCTGTGGTACCTGTACCTGCTGCTGCACTGTAGGACCCCCACCACTAGGGCCGCCTTCAGAATCTGAATCTGAATCTGAGACTAAACCTGAATCTGACCCTGTACTAGTTGTATGCTTTGACCTGTGTGTTTGTACTTGTACAAGACTTCTTCATTGAACACTACATTCATGTTGCGAATGACATGGTTATCTACAAGATCCCAAAGTCTATAACCATACTGATAGCCACCTTAGCCAATGAATACACACTTTCTGGATTTCAAATCCAGTTTCTTTCTTTCCTCCTTATCCATTAGTGAATATGCAATACAACCAAAAACATTCAAATGTGAATAATTGATAGGTTTACCAGACCATATTTCTTGTGGAATGGCCCCATCAAGAGAACTAGGCAGGCAACGGTTAATCAAGTACACTAATCTATCCATTGTAGCTGCCCAAAGATGAACTGGAAGACCCGCATGAAGTCTCAGCATCTCGCCATTTCGAGTATCGTGCGGTTCATTCTTTCTATTACTTCATTCTCCTGCGAAGTCCTAGAAACTGTCCTGATTCCTTGGATAACTTCATTTGCCATATAGTCAACAAACTCTTTATCTATGTACTCACCACTATTGTCTGACTTTAATGCTTTCACCTTGCAACCTGTCTCATTCTCAACCCTAACCTTTCATGCTTTGATTGTCTCAAACACCTCTGATTTCTTGCAAATTTCATGAACCCAAACTTTTGATGAATGTCACGAGGTTTCTCTTACCACCACAGAAAAATTCTTGAGACGAACCCCACACATTTGTATGTACCAACTCTAGCTTCCTAAGCTTCTTCTCACGTCCATTCAACTAAAAGCTAACTGTTTCTGTTTCCCCATCACACTATTCTCACAGAAATCCATCTCAACCTTCTTAAGCCCCGGTAAAAGATCCCTAGAACAAATCTCCTTGACACCCTTCTCACCAAGGTGTCCCAATCTGACATGTCATTGAAATGAAGAAGAACTACATGCCCGATGTTGTAGCAATGATATCACCTGAATCACCTACTTTGAGTAAGTACGTGTCATCACAATTTTCTTTTGCCACCAACCTGGCACCTGTAGTAACCTTACATTCCCCACGTCCAAAGGTTGACGTGAATCCTTCTTTGTCTAGTTTACTAGTCGATATTAAATTCTTCCTCAAGCCCGGAATATGTCGTGGGTCGTTTAAAACTAATTTTCCGCCATTACGAGCCTTCACTCTCACTATGCCTCTACCTACAACTGGACATACTTGCCCATTATCAAAATCACATTTCCTGTAATCATCAAAAGCATCCATTATGGGTGTACAATGATAAGAAGCATCTGAGTCTATACACCAATCATCTTGCATAATATCAAATCCAGCAAATAAACACAATTCATTTAAATGGGGTTCGATACTTACCTTATTAGCTACCTGTGACCCTGCTTGCGCTTTCTTATACTCCTCGCATTGGTCTCTCATGTGTCTCGGCTTCTTACAGTGCCAACACTCACCTTTGCGATGTCCTGCTCTTAACTTGGACATGTGATTCCTACTTTGCAACTTCCCTATGTTGTTACTTCTACCACAGTTATCAACCGATAGCGCAGCGTTGCTAGGATATGACGTCGAAGACTCTCTGTTTCTCTTCCTTCTTGCATCTTCATTCATGATGCTGCTTATAACATCCTTTACAGTTGTCGCATCGGTCATAGTGCTTGTAATAGTTTATTCTATTGTGTCATAGCTATCGGGAAAACTGAATAGCAATAACAATGATTGTGTCCTTTCCTCAAACTTCAAACCCGACGAATCCATCTGATTGTAAACCATATAGAAATTGTCGATGTGCTCCTGAATCGAACTCCTTTCCGACAACTTCATGTTGACCAACTTCTTTATGTGAAAAATCTAGTTCGCTGCATTTAGTTTCTCAAACATATCGGTCAAGATATTCATTGCCTCCTTCGCGGTCTTTGCCTTCTCAATGTGAAATAGCGACTTCCTACTCAGCAACAACTGAATCTTTCCAAGTGCTTTCTGATCCATTCTATTCGAAGCCACCAATGCAACCGGATCGATTTTCGCCCTTTTTGGCTTCGCACCAAACAATGGATTATCTAGATTCTTCTGTCGGAGATACGCTATCATTTGGATCTTCCACATTGTGAAATCTGCTCCATCAAAATCGTTGAGTCTGCTCTTGTCCCTCATCTCAATCAATGCTACCAACCTGGTGCTCTGATACCTACTTTGTTGAGTTCTAACTGCGGAATAACTCACCAACGAGATGCAAAACAATAGAATCACAAATAAGAGAACAAAGAACAATTAAAAGCCAACACACATGAACACACGAAATTTTTCGAGGTTCACCCAATGCAATAGCTACTTCCTCGCACAGAGGCACTTATGTGATTTCCATTAGAAATATGAAGAATAAGTGTACAATCTCTGAAGAACTCACCCCCAATGTGTACAGTTTATCTCTCTCTCCCTCTCTCTCTCTGACGGCTGATAGATCTCTCTTATTCTTTTCTCATAACCCTAAAATCGTACACAATACAATTTAAATATGTTACATAAGATTTAATCTCAATCGCAGATCAAACAACACCATGCAGTTGACTGCAAATGTGGATGGTCGACCACAGCTATCTTTCGAGTGTACAGGGTTCCAATAGAGAGCAAGATGTCGACTGTACAACCCTCGGCTTGAGAGCCTGTACAGTCGTTCGTCTATGCGGTCGACTGCAACTTCTGTCTAGCTTCTGTTGAGCTGCTTGCTCCAACTTCGATTCTTCTTCTCGTCAATCTTCTTCAACCCATTATCGTGTATTTGATGTGCCAAAAAAAATAGCATTATTATTTATCACAATTGCAAACTGTTGGTGTATCAGATGCTATTGTGTGGTCTAAAAATTCTTTTATTCTTTTTGCACGTGCTTTTTCACTTAAGAAAAATCTCTCCTCTTCCTCTCGACTCTGACTCTTAATATGGTACTTGAGCAGGAACAAAAATAAAGGGTACAAGATAATTGAACCCCCCCCCCCCCCTGCGTCCAGACCTAATGTGAAGAGACTGATTCAGTTTTCTCACAAGATCAAGCTCTTTCTAACCACCACTTACCATGAACAAGATCTCGCTTCAACTAAAATTAGGCATGCACCCATGCACGTATAAAAATGACATATATGGAACACAATAACATGCATAAATTTCAACAAGTATGTGGCTGTGTATGCAGAACTTTATAATTTCCAAGGCAAATAAGGTATTGTTGGAGAAATTATGTGTCCGATCTTATTGAGTTTTCGACACGATCAATACAAATCACCATCACCAAGCAAACAGAACATCACACCAAACACACAAAGCATACAATATTTGTCCTGGTTTGGGCAAGCCCTAATCCGACGATCACACAAAGCACACACTATTATTCAACAAGAGAAGATATAAGAGTTACAATTATCACCACGACTCTCTCTCAAGCATAACTGAAAATACTTGCTGTTTACAATAGAGAATTCACTCACCTCTAGGGTACTCTTTTTTTCTATTCGGCACTCAATAAAATCATGTCGTTCTTTGAGCTGTTACATTGATTATTGTCACACCCCGCTTCCCAAGATACAGAATACGAATATGTAACGTAGGCCCAGCGAATGATGTAAACACCATCCATAAGTTGTACCAGACTAACTCAACAATATGCAACAAAAAATACAACCACGCAGGAAGAAATAATCACATGAATCAAGATAACTTCAATAAATAATGAAATAATCCAACAATAATAATATCCAACACAAGAAAATCCAAACATCTGGGAAAAACAAACTCCGGGAACATAATCCCAAAACAAAGTACAAGTCATAACAATGTTCAAAACAATAAACTAGCAAGAAAGTAAATCAAGCAGCGAAGATCAGTTCCATCTTTGGAAGCGTTGCTTACCAATTCCTTCTGGTATAGCTCCTTCAATACATATAAACACTTGATCTAAAAAGAAAGAAAAGAGTGTTCTTAGAGCAAGTAGTGGGCAGCAAGTAGAGGAAAACAAAAGATAAAGAAAACATGTATATCAAAGGAAATGACATGATCAAAGTCAAATAGCAAAGCAAGGAGCAGGCAATAGTAATAAAGGTCTATGTTTAAACAGTTATATACAGGATCAAGCATGAGATGATATATGCAAGTTATTAATCATTTTATTAGCCTATCTAGTGCACGTACTACTGCATTCCATACTACAGATTCGGTGCAAACACACAGTGTACGCTTTAGACTGGTGGTGAATTCACGATTCGTGTACTCAGCCCAGTAATCAGTGTTTAATGCCAGTGTTAGTGTCTGTCAGGCAGGGTTTTATGGCCATACAGTACAGGTCAGTACAATAGGGCCCGACCGAGTACAGTCTCCGGTTGTTCACTACCAAGTCATCCCATATTACCCCGACTTGTTATCATTTTATTTCATCCTATGTGAGTATGCAAGAAGGTGTCAATGTTGTATGATACTAAGTGTGTTTAAATTGTAACACCCCGAATTCCAAATAAGACCGAATTCGAAGTTCCACAGGATCTTTACACTTCTCTTCGTACAATTTTACAAGGAAAATAAAACTTTTATTACAATAGAGTTACATTTAAACAGCGGAAGCAAATTTACATCAATTACATTAATGAAATAAAACAACACTTGAACAATTCTTTAAGTAACAATTCCTCCTTAGTCTTTTTCATTCACTTTGTCCTGCATGGAAACTGTGGGCTCATCAGTTCATTCAATTGATGCAAGGATATAATACATCAATTTTCTCTTACTTAGAAAGCACACACTTGTCACAAACAGAACTACGGGGGCTATCATATTGATGTCGTGTTGTGTTGTGCACTTAGACCTTAATGCAGTTAATTATATTACATGACACTAATGCACACTTGTTCGGATTCTATGCATCACATACTACATAGGTCCGAGGGTAAGCCCTTAATTGTACTTCATCTTGTAGGGTTCAATCCCTCGCCATAATTTATACTACTACGGTAACTACGGTAAGTATCCTAGATGTTCTATGAGTTACGAGCCCATGTCCAGACAGTCTGGAGGGGAATCCTACTTCGTAACATGACGAATCATGCAGATCCTATGGACAATTCAGCCTCCGTCATGGAACGATGGCACCACCTGTAGTCACTAAACACCCCACAAGCATCGCCACTAGGACGATAATTCCGGAGTAGTGTTCACACCATGACATGACGCATCAAGCAGGCAGTCTGTAAAATACTCTCACACCGCCAATCCGATGGCCCTCATACTCGTTTTTTTTCTTACTTTCGTCACATCTCTACTATGTATCTAGTCCTTAATTTATCTGAATTATGAATAAAATCAATCCCCTAGAGTTAGCACTTCTTCTATACCGGTCTTAACCATCAATTCAACAATACGACCAAACTTGGTCTTTTCTTTTCAATATCTCATCTCAAAAATATTCTTTCAATGCCAGTATAAGGCTTAGCTACCCTCTAGCTTTCAATTTCATTTCCTGTTCATAACATTTTTTTATTCATATTCATAAGATTTTTCATAATTCATCATGATCTTTGATATCACTTTCATGTACAATCTCATGCATAGAATAAATTCATTTTCTAACTTGTCATATTCATAATTCATTCTTTCCACATAATTCTCTTATTCTCATTTTATCAATATTAAATCTAAAACTCACACTTTCAAGTTTTCCATTATCAAACCTTTTCAAAACTCTTTTAAACAATAAATTTATTTTTTCTTTATCTAAAGACATACAAAACTTGAAAACAAATAGTCAGGGCAGTCGACTGTTAATGCATAGCCGGTCGACTGTTCTGCGAGGATTTAAAATTCGAAAACCAATAGTCAAGGCAGTCGACTGTTAAAACATAACTGGTCGACTGTTCTGCGAGGATTTAAAACTTGAAAACCAATAGTCAGGGCAGTCAACTGTAAAAATATAGTCGGTCAACTATTCTGCGAGGATTTAAAACTCGAAAACCAATAGTCAGGGCAGTCGACTGTTAAAATATAGTCTGTCGATTGTTCTGCAACTAGCATCCAAAATTTATTACCTGACAGTCGACTGTCGACTCTAGTTTGGTCGACTGTCGATTGTACGAGGTTGCAATTTAAAGTAGATCATGGATATTTTTGACATTAAGAACAAAATCATAATTTTCACTTTATTCATAATCAAAGTTTCCACAAAATCTACTTTTTCTCATAAACACAAATTTCTTAATTTTAGCATGACTCAAATATATATTTCATTTATATAAAAGTGGTCGTACTAACTTTATGTTCTACTAATTGTCTCTTTTCAAAAAGAACTACTAGTTGATAATTCTCAATTACCAAATAGATTTTTAGTACACTATAATGTCTTACTTTTCTTCTTTATTAACAAAATCCATTCCTTTAAATAAGTTACTCCTAATTCACAAAATGTCCATTTCTCTTTTCCAACGACAAAATTTGCAAATTAGGGATTTTAGCACAAATCTCATATAACAATAACCATGTGTATTTTACTCATTAATCAATCTATTTTCATGGCATGAAGGTTACCCATAATTCACAATTCATTCATAAACATACTTCTCCATATTGCATTTTACAAACATACATGAACACTTTCATACAAAAAATTTATAATTTCTTAATTAACATGTCAATGTGTTATCAACTTATCACAACAACACTTCATTCACATAATTCAATCCATTTTACTAATCATTTCGTGTGTTTAAATGGGGTCCTTTTTCTCCTTAATCATGGTAACAAATATAAAGCAATATCTTCTTGTTTATTCTAACATGATCACAAACATAAATCTAGCATGGTAACTAATAAGAAGTATGAGAAAATTGCCCACCTCGCTACAACACATGATGGATTTACCGGTGTATCTTTCCCGGCATTTTACCATTCGCGTCGGGGTAGGAAGAGACCGGGAAAGGAGCGTCAGATTGTATGGCTATACGCCGGCGGCCTCCATAAAACGTCGGGGAATTATGATATTCACTGGCGTTTTGTGATAAAACGCCGGTAAAGAGTAATATTCATCGGCGTTTTAATAAAACACGCCGGCGAATATACAGACGAAATGTGACCAAAAATCTTCTCCCATTCACCGGCGTTTGTTCTTTAAAACGCCGGTGAATTAACTGGGATAAATCCCCGCGAACCCTAACATTTCGCACGCTTTTCCCGAACCCAATTTTTTGAGCGCGTCGCCCTTCGTTTTCCCTCCTTCTCTTCGTCGAAGTTGGAGTTCCCAAAGCCGATCAAAACTCCCTCTCTCTCTCTCTCTCTCTCACCGTCTCCATATCCTCCGTCTCTCATCGTCTTCCCTCTCTCTCTCTCTCTCACCGTCGATTTTGGAGTTCCCAAAATGCCCTAGCCGAGAGGCGTTCGAAAGAAGCCATCTTCGATAGCCCCACCATCACCGTCTCCATATCCTTCGTCGTCGCCCCAGTCCCAGTCCCCCCCACCGCCATCTCCAACAGCCATCTCCGACAGCCCCAGTCCCCCCACCGTCGACAACTCCTCGAACATTGAGTGGTATAATGTTTTATTCTTCTCGTTTTTTTCGATGCTTGGGATTTCATGAGAACATCTTCATGATGGAAGAGTTCTTCGTTTATTTTTCATCCGTTACTGTTTACAAAATATGTTGGACATATTGTGTTTGTGATACTGTGAACTAGAACATGAAGGTCTTTTTGATTGCATAATGATGTTTGATGCCTCACGAGATGAGATCTTGGCTGTGGAATTAAGTGGGTTTACTAGATTGATGTGTTATCGTGTGAAATTTCATTTAATGTTTCCAATTCTGTGTTAGATATGTCATTTGGTCCATGGTTTAGGTGTTTTGACATTTGGTAAGGAATAGTTTGTAGACTATATTTTAGATGCTTGAGATGTCATGCAAGTATAGAGTAAACTTAGAAAGTTAAATAAGAAATTACCAGTTTTTAGTTGTTGTCCATCATTGAGTAAACTGTTTGCTTGACAAATGATAATATAGAAGAATATAATTTGTTTGTGGTATTTAGGGATGGGTGTTTTATGAGAGAATGAGTAAATGTAGATCTAGAGTTGGTGATTTGGGGTGATGGATACCTTTTGACATTGTTCTTTGATAGTTCACATTTTTATTATTATTATTATTATTTTGGGATAGATGAGAACAAATGTAGTCCACTTTAATTAAGGTTAAATGAGAACAAATGTAGATGAGGTATAGGGATTATTATTATTATTATTATTATTTTTGGATAAGTAACTGATTATTAGTAGCCATGAACAGAATAGTTCATGAGTCATCAGATCTTCTTGTAATCGTATTTACAGCACGGCACCCTCGTTATTCGTCATATTCCTCTTCCTCAGCAAATACCCTTTACCATCATCATCTCCTTGAACGGAAAGCCAAATACAGGGGAGACTATAGTCGAATCGATATTACACTCGAACACAAGGTGTGCGATAAAATGCCAATAAGGTGGTTGAGATAATTTCCACAAAGGTAGTTTAGGGTTATGTGAATAGAGTAGACTGTATTAAGATTTAATTATTTTTTATACATTTTTGGAACTAAGATTTCTTTATTTTACAGTTAATTGTTATATCATTTATTTATTCGCAGCTAGGGATGGTTTTAAAAAAGGTAAAATTAAATATAAAAAATGCCTTTTAAATCTAATACTATTTAATATATCAAATTTTAATTTCAGATTGTGTGCTATTGTTATAATGGATAGAAGTTGGATTAGTAAACCATCATTATCCAAGGAGTACCGGGATGGTATTAAAGATTTTATTATCTTTGCCAAATGACATTCCCGTGATCCCAACCTAATCCTTTGTCCATGCATCCGGTGTACAAATTGTAATTTGAGGACATGTGACGTAGTACATACATATTTAGTTGTCAACGATTTTCTTCAAGGGTACACACGGTGGTTTTGTCATGGAAAGGATCATACGTCAGCTCCTGTTCGTCCGGTTGTATTAGAAAATGAAGATGAGCCCTTAGTGAACGAAGACTTAAGTGTTCCCGATGAGATGCATGCTTTGTTGTAAGACGCCTTGGGAATTCATAATGTTTCTTTCCACACCAATAATCCAACAACCCAAGTTCATAATGAGTCAACAGAAACATCACACAATGGTGGTGGGGTGGACGAGGAAATGCCTGACCCCGCCCTTGAAAATAATAAACAGCAAGAATCCTTCGCTAAGTTGCTTGAAGATGCTAGTACTCCGCTGTACCGCGATTGCACCAAATTCTCTAAATTCTCATTCATTGTCAGACTATTTCAGATTAAATGTTTAAACGGATTGTCTACTAAGTCCTTCAGTATGCTACTTGAACTATTGAATGAAGAATTTCCAGAAATCTGTATTCCAAACTCAGCCTATAAAATCAAAAAATTCCTAAGTTCTTTCGATCTAGGGTATGAGAAGATAGCAGCATGTCCAAATGAGTGTATGCTTTTCACGAGAGGTAAGGAAAGTCTGGAGAATTGCGAAGTCTGTGGTTCTTCGAAATGGTCAGAAACACCAAATCAAGACGATCAAGCCAGTGGATCTACTAAGCGAAGTAGGAGAAAGAAGCCTGCCAAAATATTGCGTTACTTTCCTCTGATTCCTAGACTACAAAGGTTGTTTATGTCTTCGAAAACTTCTTCTGATATGAAATGGCATGCTGAAGGTCGCATTAATGATGGGATTCTTAGACATCCTGCTGATTCTCAATCTTGGAAAAAATTTGATGAAAGATATCCCAATTTTGCGGAAGATCCTCGGAATGTGAGACTTGGACTAGCTAGTGATGGTTTCAACCCTTTTAGGCAAATGAGTAGTACATACAGCATATGGCCTGTTGTGTTAATACCATACAATTTGCCACCTTGGAAATGCAAGAAGCAGCCCTCATTTATTTCGTCCATGGTAGTTCCTGGACCGAAAGATCCTGGAAATGATATAGATGTGTACCTACAGCCGTTAATAGATGAACTTCAGAAATTGTGGGTGGGTGTTCCAACCTATGATGCAATGGCTAAAGAAACATTTTCTCTTCGGGTCGTGTTGTCTTGGACAATCAATGATTTTCCAACATATGCAAATTTATCTGGATATAGTACTAAAGGAAGTTATGCATGTCCTTGTTGTGCTGACCAAACTAGTTCAAGGTGGTTGTACAATGGCAGAAAGTTTTGCTATATAGGTCATAGGAGATGGTTGCCTGACACACATATATTTCGGGCAGAGACAATGGCATTTGATGGTACTGACGAGTGGGAACATGCTCCTGGAGCTTCTTCTGGGTCAGATATTTTGAGACGGGTAGATGGTCATCAGTTCAAATATGGAGAAGAACCACAAGTCAGCAAAAAGGGCAAGAAAATGGCAAGGCTGGAGCAAGATAAGGAGACCGATCTATGTGGCGAAGATGAGTATCAGAACATGACGAGTTTAGGTGCATGGAAGAAGAAGAGTATTTTCTTCAAGTTGCCGTATTGGGAATTCAACTTATTGCGACATAATTTAGATGTGATGCATATCGAAAAAAATATTGGTGAAAATTGTATAGGAACAGTTATAGGAGATGACCGGAAGACAAAGGACAATCTCAAGAGCCAACTTGATTTGAAGTCAATGGGCATCTGACATGAGTTGCACCCAGAGTAATTACCGAACGGAAAAGTACTCCTACCTCCTGCAATCTATTCAATGTCAAAATCGGAGTTGGAATTGTTTTGAAAAGTTCTACTGGAACTTAAAGTTCCTGATGGCTATTCTTCTAACATAGCAAGATGTGTCAACTTTAAAGAGAAGAGGCTTCAGGGTCTAAAGTCACACGACTACCACATCCTAATGCAGGATCTTCTTCCTGTGGCCCTAAGGTCTTCAATGTGTGACCAAATCACTACTGTCCTGAAAGATCTTTGTAGCATATATAAAGGTATTTGCTCAAGAATGCTTCGTGTTGAAGATAGTGACCAATTGGAGCAGCGCGCGGCATTGACACTTAGTAAAATGGAGATGATATTTCCTTCATCGTTCTTCACTATAATGATTCACTTGATAATCCACCTTGCTGGTGAAGCCAGAATCGGCGGTCCTGTTCAATATCGGTGGATGTACCCCATTGAGAGGTAAAAGAATTCATGCATCTTACAAAACTGAATTCTCAAAAGCTCATTTCTTTTATTCTCTTACTCCGCTCTAATTCATTAATTGTACATGTTTAGGTACCTATACCGGCTCAAGGGTTATGTTAAAAATAGAGCATATCCTGAAGGGTCAATAGCTCAGGGATATCTATCAGAGGAGTGTTCACATTTTTGTTCCAGGTATCTGCAGGGTGTAAAGACATCTTTGACTAGACCAGGGACAAATCCAGATATTTCCAACCTTGATGGTGCTAAATATCTTTTCAATACCGCTGGCACTACTATTGGTAAAGTTGATGCATTTGAGCTAGATAACTTAACGTGGGAACAGGCACGTCGATATGTGCTAGACCACCATGCATCAGTGGAGCCATTTCGAAAGTAAGTTGCTTTTGAATTTAAATCGAATATAGTTAAAACCGCAGAGTTCGATATTAACTTACATTTGTTATTCCTTCTTTCAATTGCTTGTATTTTAGCAAATTTGTCAGGGAAATCAAACGAAGGGCTCGACCAAGAAGACTGCCACCACGTGAACAAAACAAGTTGATGAATGAAAATTTTCATAGGTGGTTTGAATCTCATGTAGGTGAATTAAGAAAATGCAAGTTAATCTTCATTATATCTACATTATCCACGGTGCTGATACAATTTGCGAAAAATTTATAGGTACATTCTTTGGGTCTTGAAGGTGTGTCATCTGAAATACAAGTACTTGCCAGAGGTCCCTATCAGATGGTCAAAAGATACGGAGGATACATTTTCAATGGCTTTAGATTTCGTATTAAGGATCGTGAATGTAATTTGAAATCTCAAAATAGTGGAATGGTAGTGACTTCTAATACTAGAAGTTATGCTTCCAAGTCGGACACGAGACCTGTAGATGGAGATCTCGACTACTATGGAGTGCTCACGGATATCATTGAGTTGAATTATTTTGGTGATTTTCGTGTTGTCTTATTTCGTGGGGATTGAGCTGAGTTTGATAGGAATTTTGCTAATAACAAGGATAAGTTAGGCTTCACAGTTGTAAACTTCTCAAAATTGATTCACATCGGTACACACATTAGCCACGAACCATTTGTGTTCCCATCCCAAGTGCAACAAGTGTTCTACATTGAAGATCCAACCCTACCAAAATCGTATGTGGCTCTCGTTATGCAACCAAGAGATGTATTCCAACTGGGCGATACTTCAGAAGATGAAGACAATGAAGTCATGAACAGTTACATTGCTTCTGAGTTTCCTATGTTTGATGTAAACACAACCGACGGCGGAATTTGCGGGACTTGCCTCCGCAAGGATGGAGAAGAAGGCGATGTATTGGAAGATGTCGTATTGTAGTTTACTTGATTTTCAATCTCAATATTATATGTCCTGTAATTTTCGTGTGTTAAATCTTGTTGTAATATTATGTCTTGTAATTCCGAACATGTTGTATGTGAATTTAATAATTGGTTTAATTATCTGTCTATTTTCTAATGCTTGGTGTCATTTACATTAAACTATGCTTAGTGTCATTTGCATCAAACTATCATTGTAGTTGAATTTGTTACAAATCTCACTTTTTTAATTTTTTGTAATTATGTTGGTTTGTTAATCCTCCTGAAGTACAAATTTTTATTTCTGCTTGATCACACAGAAATCTGTTCCATTAGCATTGTTTATGCAAATATTAAAAGCTAACTCTCTCTATGAAGTCTCACAAATGATTTCCATTTCAAGTGGAGGTGTTCTTTCCATAATTCTTAGTTAAATAAACCTTTCAGCCCGTCAGTTGGTTTAATTATTACATGAAATTTCTCATTTTGTGATAGTTATTATAAACATGTTATTAATTAATTTTGCTCCTCTAATGAATTTATTGAATCTTTGACAGGTACAAGATGCCGAAGCGTGGAAAAAGGATCAACATAAATGATGGCAACGAAATCCATGGGGATGAGAAGCCACTACATAATAGTGGCAGTCAAACAGAGGAGGGGGATGGTAGCACGCCGCCCACTGTCAAAAAACATCGAGGGCGAACTAAGATGACGGACATATGGAAACTTAAGAACGACGAACGGATTGTGGTGGAGGAAAACAGTGTCGGGCAACCGATTGGTGATAATGCAAGCAAATTCTCATCCTTTATTGGGGTAATAGTAAGGAACCCATGGATAATTCCTTTGTCGTACGAGAGTTGGCCGAAGGTGCCAACCACAACAAAGGCAACTGCAATTACAACAATCAAGGTATTTCCCATCTAAAATAAATAATTGGTAGGCTCAAATATATTAATGAAATATGTATTTTTAGTGATGGGTATTTGGTTTATGCAATTCAGTTATCCTTTGTTAAACATCGTAAATTTTGCAGCAATACTTCTCGTTCCCGGACTCTCTTATGCCTTGGGTTGAAAAGTCACTCTCCAAAAAGTGGAGAGACTACAAGAGTGACTTGAAGGCTAGGTATTTTGACAAAAACCAGTCAGAGGCGGATAATGCAAGGGATGTGCCACCGGATGTGGAGCCTTCGGATTGGCAATTCCTTGTGCACTACTGGAGCTCGGCGGTCGGTCAGGTATTTACATTACTAGCCAAAATTTAATGACTTTGTGGTTGTATGGCTTCTCTAATTAAATTTTTTGTTAACTTCATTGTGGCATGTACAGAAAAGGGCGGAGGTCGGTGTTGCCAGTCGGTCAAAGTAGCTAGTGTTGCACACCGCTGGTACACAGAGCTTTGCTCTCGTTCAGGAAGAATTGGTAAGCGCAATCAAATTGAACATTTTTTACTTACAGTTATTTGTTATAATAAATTCATCTTACTAATATATAGGAAGAAGATTTGGGGGATCCTACGGATGGGACGTATGTGACCCCTGAGGCAGCACGGATTGTGGTAATTTGTGAACTAATATCTATCAGATCTACAATTGACTATCATTATAACTATTTTAGTTATGGGTAATTAAATATTTGGTGAATTGAGTTGGAACACAAAATTGACTATAGGCTATGACATAATATTTTAGTGATGAGCTTTTAGAAATTTACTACTATAGGCTATAGCAATGTTATTGTTTATATGTATCTTCAGTTGCTTTTACTTTTTGATGATTTATAGCTTATTTTTGTAAATGGCTAATGATAGTTGAAATCTCTTCTACTTTTAACTCTGATTGTTATGTCCTTTTACAGACTAACGCTCGGAAAAAGTTTGATGAAATCTCTTCCGCTTCAGATTCTGACCGTACGGCGGCTTCCACAGATTTCCGTACCCGCCAACGACTTGCCTTGACCGCAATGAGGGGAAAGGAGAGGCATGGATGTGTTCGTGATCTGGGGCTAGGACCAACCCCCTCGCGGTTATTCGGACAGAGTGAATCTACTTCAAGTGGGACTCGGGACGAGGAGATGACTTCATTAAAGGCACAAGTGGCACTCCTCCAAGAACAAATGTCCCAGTTAATAAGGCAGCAATCTCAAGTCCCACCACCGGTAAGTCTTTAAATTGGTAATTTTGAAGAGCTTATAATTTTGAATGCATGAAAGACACATATTAGTGTTTGTGAGTCTGCATTGTGGCTGTCGTCTAGTGGCTGTCGTCTATGTTTTAATTGGGCTGTGATTAGAAAGAGAGGGCTCGAGTGGAGATCTGGAAACTCATATAGAGACATCTCGTTTATTATAATTTGTTATTATTGTTGGACCAACCCCCTCTTGCTGTTGTTGCTGATGTCTCTTTGTGTGCGTGTGTTGAAGAAAAAGAAGGGATGAGAGAGAGTTGAGAAAAATGCTGCTATGTTAGCCTGGTGTATCCTCATTCTCTACCATTCCGCTTTCTGTTTCCATTTATGGCTTCTATATTTAATTGGTTTCCTTCCACGATGACAGTTCCTTAAAACTACACTTGATATGAGCCATATTCTTATTTTTCTTCAATAAAATTAGGAGTTTTGGTTATCCAACTAGTGATCATAGTTGCACCCCACTGCAGACTCACAAACACTAATATGTGTCTTTCATGCATTCTATGACCAACCCCACTTTGGCATATAGCATGCTTAGATGAAAATTACCCCATTTTGGTATACAGCATCCTTAGATGACAATTAACCCATTTTGGTAAAAAAACATTGTAAGATGACAATCATATGGCTAATATCCAGTATCTTTAACAGTAAAAGAAATGAAAATTTCCAGTATCTAAGCATTTTTGTCTATTCTTCATCCCAACTTTGCCAATGATGTTTCTGGCTCCAAAAGAAACCTGCACAAGGTTTGTTCTGACCAATTCTTGTATAGATTTGGAAATTCTGAAGATTTCAGATCCAGGATGACAAATTTTGATTGGGCTGTGATTGGATTGTTTAGTGACTGTCGCCTATGTTCTTAATTGGGCTGTGATTAGAAAGAGACGGGTTGGAGTGGAGATCTGGAAACCCATATAGAGACATCTCGTTCATAATAATTTATTATTATTTTTGTTCTTGTCGCTCTTGCTGTTGTTGCTGATGTCTCTTTGTGTGCGTTTGCTGAAGAGAAAGAAGGGATGAGAGAGATATGAGGAAAATGCCGCTATGTTAGCCTGGTGTATCCTCATTCTCTACCATTCCTCTTTCTGGCTTCTATATTTGGTTTCCTTCCACGATGACAGTTCCTTAAAACTACACTTGATATGAGCCTTATTCTTATTTTTCTTCAATAAAAATGGGAGTTTTGGTGATCCAACAAACATGTATCCGCATACTTCCAAATGGCATTTTCTTTAGAAAGTCGGTCTCCAAATAATCGATCTTTGACTAGAATCTCCAATCAAAGCCCAATCAAAATTTGTCATCCTGGATCTAAAATCTTCAGAATTCCCAAATCTGTACAAGAATTGGTCTGAACAAACCTATGTGCAGGTTTCTCTTTGAGCCGGAAACATCATTGGCAAAGTTGGGATGAAGAATAGACAAACATGCTTAGATACTGGAAATTTTTATTTCTTTTACTGTTTTAGATACTGGATATTAGCCATATGATTGTCATCTTAGCATGCTTTTTTACCAAAAATGGGTTAATTGTCATCTAAGGATGATGTATACCAAAATGGGTTAATTGTCATCTAAGGATGCTGTATACCAAAATGAGGTTGGTGCATAGATTCCATGAAAGAGTCGTATTAGTGTGTGTGCTCTAATTTGTCATCCTGGATCTAAAATCTTCAGAATTCCCAAATCTGTACAAGAATTGGTCTGAACAAACCTGTGTGCAGGTTTCTCTTTGAGCCGGAAACATCATTGGCAAAGTTGGGATGAAGAATAGACAAACATGCTTAGATATTGGAAATTTTTATTTTTTTTACTGTTTTAGATACTGGATATTAGCCATATGATTGTCATCTTAGCATGCTTTTTTACCAAAATGGGTTAATTGTCATCTAAGGATGCTGTATACCAAAATGGGGTTGGTGCATCGATTCCATGAAAGAGTCGTATTAGTGTGTGTGCTCTAATTTGTCATCCTGGATCTAAAATCTTCAGAATTCCCAAAGCTGTAAGAGGCGTATTAGTGTTTATGAGATAATTTGTCAGAAAATGCCATTTTGAGAATCTGAAAACCCTACTATTTAGTTGTTTAGTGGATGTCGTCCATGTTCTTAATTGGGCTGTGATTAGAAAGAGAGGGCTCGAGTGGAGATCTGGAAACCCATATAGAGACATCTCGTTTATTATAATTTATTATTATTGTTGTTGTTGTCGCTCTTGTTGTTGTTGCTGATGTCTCTTTGTGTGCGTGTGTTGAAGAGAAAGAAGGGATGAGAGAGAGATGAGGAAAATGCCGCTATGTTAGCCTGATGTATCCTCATTCTCTACCATTCCTCTTTCTGTTTCCATTTCTGGCTTCTATATTTGGTTTCCTTCCACGATGACAGTTCCTTAAAACTACACTTGATATGAGCCCCTTCTATTTTTCTTATTTTTCTTATATTTGGTTTCCTTCGACGATGACAGTTTTATGGATTGTCTGAACAATCCATGAAAGACATGCTTAGATACTGGATTTTCATTTGTTTTACTGTTTTAGATACTGGATATTCCCAATCAGAGGAGAATATAAAGGTTTCAAGTTAGATACTTGATTTTCATTTTTTTTACTCTTTTAGATATATTAAAAAACAAAAATAAGTACTAGCTTTTTAGCACTGCAATATAATTATTTTACCTCTCTATATATCATTAACAATTCCATTTGCAATTGGCACTTTGATCTTAGAATTTATGAATTGGGTAGATCTTTTTGCAAATTCAAAAAATATGTATATTCTGTATTGTGGTCTAGTGTTGAACTAATTTATTATTTTTTTTTTTCCACAGAGCGGTCCGATCAATCAATCAAATGTGAGTCTCCCAGATCAAGAAAATTCTGATGATCAGAACTGAAGCGACTCGAGGGGTATGAATCTGTGGTCGGCCTAGTCTAGTTGTTGTTGTTATGTTGTCCTTGTTGTTGTTATGTCCTGGATTGTTGTTTTAAGTAATTGTTGAGATATTTGGGATGTTCGTTACTGTATTTGTTAATTATGACACTGTGTTAATTTTGCGGTGAATTTGGACGATTAATGGACCATGTGTGAAACTTTATTCTCTTTAATTCTTGTGTTTGGTTTTGATTTGCGCATTAATATGCCTGAAATTGGTTGAATCAGTTGTGAATTAGTTTACATGTTTTTAAAATGAAATTGTGAATTGAAACCGAATGAAAAACTGGAGCAGGAAAAACAAACGATCATACACTGGTGTATCCAATTAATTGTTGGAAAGTTCGATAGAGAGGCATTTCCACACACGCCGTGTACCCAAAAGCTGCAACAGCACTAAGAAACACTGGCATTTTAGAAAACGCCGGTGAATCTCACTATAGCGGCGTTTTTACAACACGCCGGTGCTTGTAAGTAGGGAAAATAAGACACCCTGAAATAAGCATACACCGGCGTTTGTCGACCGCCGGTATATATTGAACATACACCGGCATTTGTGGACACGCCGGTTAAAAGATATATACCGGCGTTAAGTGACCGCCGGTGAATGTATATTGGGGGAAAAGGACGGCGCTCAGAAACACCCATATACCGGCGTTCTCTGACCGCCGGTGTATTTTCAAGATCTACCGGCGTCCAGTAGAAACGCCGGTGTATACCTCTATCTTTCCCCGACGCTCGCTTCGGCGGCATTTGCACCGGCGGTTTCCAAAACGCCGATGAATGTTTCACCGGCGTAAAAAACCGCCAGTGAATACGTAAAAAAACGCCGGCGAATAGATTGTGTGTTGTAGTGCCTATTTTGAAGAAAACAAGTACAAAGTTCCTAGGAATCTCCTTGAACAAAGAGCTGTCATTCTCCTCCTAAATTGTGCCACCAAGAATGCGCCTTCTCCTCCTAGTGCTTGATGAACCCGAGCTCCTTGCTCCTTGATGGATTGGCCGGCCTCCAATACGGATGAACACACACAACTAGCACATAACTAAATCTTTTTCTCACTTTCTCTCAATCTTTTTCTCACTCTTGTGTTTCTTTCTTTCTTTACAAATTTCTAATGTGCTACATAAAGAGAACTAGGAGGGGTATTTATACTTATTTTGAGTGAGAATAGATTGCTAGGATTAGATCAAATTGTTAGAGATCAAAGGCTAGGATGAGTTAGGGAGTTGTAGCAACTACCCATGATAGAGAAACCACCTCACCACTACTCCCATCTCTCCCTCTCTTTGCACAATCCGGCCATTCCAAAGAGTGCTCCATGCACGTGCTAGTGCAATGCACATGCTACACTAGTACCCCCACTTATAAGTTTATTCATGTAATTTAATTAATTTTCTACTAAATTAGTCTACACTACAAGTTAGACTAATTAAAAGGGGAATTAAATTAATGGGCACACTAATGGGCCAACTAACCATGGGTTCTAATTAATTAATTAAATAATTATGGTGGGCTAGAAAGAGACAATTAGGCCTAGGATTTAATTAGGCTTTTAAAATAGGCATTTAGAAAATAAAGAGAAGGACTTAAAATAATTACTTGTTCATGTTATAAAAAAATAATTTTCTAGGAAAAAAATGCATACGAATTTGTATGTGCAAAACACGTAAAAATCAACAAGCTCTTTATTTAAAAAAAATTCAGGATGTTACACTAAATCTATACGTTACAGACAAAGCATGAGGCAAACAAGTCAATTGCATACAATTTACAAAATCAGGACAGCATGACTTTGTTGTACCAAAACATGGATTATTGTCACTACGAAATAGCAAATCTGGATCCGTCGAAAGTTATAGAAACTAGACTTCTACATGGTTCCAGTGAATATATATAAGGCACATAAAAGATACAGAAACTAGGGCGAAAGCTCTATTCTATTCAGATTTTATGTTCAGTCAGCATGATGTAATCTGTGTTCACCTATTTGTTTCGGGTCAGAAAACTCAGCAAATAAATCTATGAAAATTCTGGGGAATTCCTAAACATGTCTAGGTTAATCCTAATTTATTTTAAATTTTTATTTTACTGTTAGCATGGTTAAAGAAATTAAGGAACAGCGAGACACGCATGAATTTGTGAATCTGAAAGTTCTAACACATCTGCACTAAATTGATGATATCTAACAAACCACACATCGGAATTCAAATTTGCAAAAAGGGTAGTAAACTTGACATCAGATGCTAAACTTCATGTTTAGAAAGTTATTTCAAAATATGACAGCAACATAGGTGAAAATCTGATTCAAAATGGAATACACTGCAGCCCAGAAATTATCTTGACATGAATAGGCACTATTTAAATCATACGATCATATTTTTCATGCAATTTGGTAAACAAAGTGTCAATAGATTTTTAACATGCAAAGTTTCAGTTCTTAGATGTAATATCACAGGCATGGTAGTCAATCAAATTCAGTCTAACAGTTACAGTTCATCAAACAAGTCTATAGCATGGATCTAGTTAATTTCATATAATTGTGCATATGCAAGATACAACATGGACTAGATTTTACATCAAAGAGAGTGAAACGAAGTTAAGAATATGTCGGGTTAGCTCGTGTAAACCCTCGATAGACTTAACGGAATTGTCAAATACAGCATGATAACGAAAGGGACTGGATCTACTTGCAGAGATCAAATAAACTTAAACAAAACAAAATATTCGTTCAAGGAGAGACTTGCCTGTTAATTAGTAGACTCGAATAATATAGAATAACGAGATCGGAATCCCGGACGAAGATCCACAAGATCACGAGCAAATCACGGCAAAACACCAAATGGTAAGAGACCAAACAGCAACCAACAGCAAGAGTACTCCACACACACCGGATCGGCCAAAACAACAAACAGCGACCTAGATCTCGTGTTCCAAAACAGCAAACGGCGGATTCGGCCAATCGGATCTCGTCTCCTACCTTCAACAGAGAGAGAGAAGGGGAGAACGGAACTTCAGCGGCACTCGATGGCTAGCGGCGGCTGCGATGCTAAGAGGGGACGACGGCAACGATGTTGCGGTCGGGAAGCGACGGCAACGGTTAGAGAGACGGCGACGCGAGGCGAACTCTGTTTTCTGCTCGAAATGGGGGAACGACGACGGCGAGAACTTGGGGCTACGGCGACGACTGCGACTGCCAGGGGGACTGCGGTGGTGTAGGGGAGTGCACAGCGAGGATCAAGGCAACAATGGCGAGGACGAAGGTGTTAGGCGATGGATCAATGGTGCTCGGAGATGGGTTAGGTCGGTGGCAACAAAGACGAGGAAGATGATCGGAGGGCAACGAGGTGAAGGAGATGATGATGAGGGGACGGTGATGACGGTGGTGGTCAGTGGTGGCAATGGGTCGCGGCAAGGGGGTTTGGGTTGGGTCTGGGGTAAAAACAGAGCGAGAGAAGTCGGGGAGAGAGATAGAGCGGCGGAGAGAGAAAGAGAATAATAATTAGGATTTAATTAATAGGGTATTTATAGGAGATCAAGATTTTGGGTTTTGGGTTGTGGCTTAATGGGTTTTGGGTATCAGTTTTGGCTCTAACAAGAAACGAACAAGCATAAAACAAAGAGATGAACATAAAGCGGAACAAATCAAACTCAAAATAGGAGGAGCAAAACTTTACGATGAATCAAGAATAGCAAAATTTCAACCAAAAGAGCAAAGAGCAAACAAGAGAGAACAAAGAGCCCAAGAAAAAGCAAGATATAATATAAATAAAAGAATTCAGCTACAATAATCAAGGAAAGAAATAAAAATACAATATAATTCAAAATAGGGGTTACAAGTCTTGCCCACCTTACAAGAAGAATATCATCCTCGAAATTCATACAAGAGGTACATAGGGCGAACCCCGAAACAAAACAAAACAAAACAAAACAAAACAAAGCACTACTCAAACAAATGAGAAAACCTCTCCCGCATGTCCTCCTCCAACTTTCAAGTCGACTCACCTGGCGAGTGAGGATTCCAAGAAACTCAAACCAACTGGATGACTCTATTCTTCAACACCTTCTCTCGACGGTCTAAGATAGAGAATGGTCGAATTTCACAGGACAAATCCGGCCTCACAGACAAGTCTGAGTAGTCCACTGCATGACTGTCATCCCTGAAGTATTTCCTGAGCTTAGAAACATGGAATACATCATGGACACCCGCTAAAGCTGGCGGTAGCGCAAGCCTGTAAGCTACCTTGCCCACCTGTTCCATAATATCGAATGGATCGATGAACTGAGGACTCAACTTGCCTCCGCCTCCAAAACGGATAACACCTTTCCAAGGAGATACCTTGAGGAACACATGCTCGCCTGCCTCAAACTCTAGCAGTCTACGACGAAAGTTAGCCCACTTCCTTTGCCGATCCTGAGCGGCCTGCAAATGCTTCCGGATCCGAACCACAGCATCAACTGTCTTCGTGATCAACTCAGGACCTAAAAGTTTTCTCTTGCCGATATCATCCCAAAGACCAGCGATCTACACTTGCACCCACACAAAGCTTCGAATGGAGCAGCCTTGAGACTCGCCTGGTAACTGTTATTGTAAGAGAACTCGGCTAAGTGAATATGATCTTCCTACGAACCTCCAAACTGAAGAACGCAGGATCTCAACATGTCTTCTAGGGTCTGAATCGTCCTTTCTGACTGCCCATTCGTCTGAGGATGGAACGCTGAACTGAAGCTCAACTTGGAACCCAAACTCTTTTGCAGGCTCTCCCAGAACTGAGACCTGAATCTCATATCTCTATCTGATACGATGCTGACAGGAACTCCATGCAGACGAACAACCTCCTGAACATACTGCTCGGCCAAACTTTTCGTGGACTGACCCACCCGGAAAGGAATGAAGTGAGCACACTTCGTCAGCCGATCCACGATCACCCAAATAGCATTATGACCTTTAGAACTCCTCGGCAAAGCCGTCACAAAGTCCATCATGATACTCCCACTTACACTCTGGAATTGGAAGAGGTTGCAAAAGTCCCGCGGTCCTTTGATGCTCTGCCTTCACTTGCTGACAGATCAGGCACTGGGCGACGAATCGAGCCACAACCCTCTTCATGTCGTGCCACCAGAAATGTTGTCCCTGTACATCTTGGTACCACCGGGTGAATAGAATACGAGGACTGATGAGCTTCCTCTAGTAGCAACCGCATGACTTCCCCTCTAGGTACACACAACCTAGAGCCAAAAAGAATGGACATATCAGCATGAATGACCAAATCGGATCTCAACCCAGCTTCTACCTCACTCCGAAACTGCTGCAACTGCGGGTCACCTGCTTGGTCTTCCTTAATCTTCTCAATCAAAGAATACTGCAACTACAACATCATGAGCTGCCGATCTGATCCACAGAACAACACATCCAACTCCAGCCTCCTCATGTCCTCCACTATTTCCTTCTGCATAGTAAGGAACATAGCGGCAGGCATTCGGACTCAAAGCATTCGGTACTGAATTTACTCTGTCCGGGTGATACTGCAAATTGATGTCAAAATCTGCCATCAACTCCAGCCATCTCCTCTGCCTCATGTTCAACTCCCTCTGCGTGAACACATACTTGAGGCTTTTGTGATCTGTGAATATCTCCACTCTATCCCCAAGCAAATAATGTCTCCACAACTTCAAGCCAAAAACCACGGCTGCAAGCTCCAAATCATGTGTAGGAAAGTTCTTCTCATGAGGTCTCAACTGCCTCGATGCATAAGCGACAACCCTGCCTTGCTGCATCAGCACTGCTCCAAGACCTCGACCCGAAGCATCACAAAAGATCACAAAACTACCCGTACTGTCGGGTATAGTCAGCACAGGCGCTGACGTCAACCAACGCTTCAACTCGGCAAAAGCTTATCACAAACTTCATCCCTGACAAACTTCTGCTCCTTCCGGGTCAAACTGGTCAAAGGTCCAGCAATCTTCGAAAAATTCTGGACGAACTTCCTACAATAGCCAGCCAAACCCAGAAAGCTTCTCACCTCAGGAACAGACTTCGGAATAGGCCAATCCTTGACCGCAGAAATCTTCGCAGGATCCACAGAAACACCAGCACCAGAAATAATGTGGCCAAGGAAAGCAACCTGATCCAGCCAGAACTCACGCTTGTTGAGCTTCCCAAACAGCTGGTTCTCCTTCAAGGACTGCAGAACCACCTTCAGATGCTCAGCATGATCTTCCTTGTTACGCGAGTACACCAATATGTCGTTAACGAAGACCACGACAAACTGATCCAAGAACGGTGAAAACACTCTGTTCATCAGACTCATGAACACTGCTGGTGCATTAGTCACTCCGAAAGGCATCACCAAGAACTCGTAATGCCCATACCTCGTTCGGAAAGCCATTTTCGGAACATCCTCTGACTTCACTCTGACTTGATGATACCCAGAACGAAGATCCAATTTCGAGAACACCGAAGCACCTCCCAATTGGTCGAACAAATCGTCAATCCTCGGCAATGGATACTGATTCTTGACAGTGACATTGTTCAACTCTCTGTAGTCAATGCAAAGCCTGCGGCTTCCATCCTTCTCACTGACAAACAGAACTGGGGCACCCCAAGGAGAAACACTAGGTCGGATGAAACCCTTATCAAGTAGCTCCTGAACTTGCACCTTCAGTTCCGCCAATTCAACCGGTGCCATACGATACGGACTTTTGGAGATAGGTGCCGTATCTGGCTGAACATCGATGCCGAACTCCATATCTCGGTCTGGCGGCAAGCCGGGCAAATCCTCAAGAAACACATCAAGGAAATCCCGCAAAACTAAGGGTGCAACAACCCCATCAGAGATCGACGACACAAGGGAAACAGCCAGGGGATCCATCGAGTTCTTGACACGCCCAGATGGTGTCTCACCCGCATGGAAAACAAACTCCGGTTGACCAGAAAGTCTGAAAGTCACCTTCTTCTCCCAGCAATCAATCACGACACAAGAAATACCCAACCAGTCCATGCCCAGAATGACATCGAAATCGAAATTGGGAATCACAATCAGATCAGCCCAAAACTCCACACCACCAATCAGCAACGAACTTTGCTTGCAAACCCGAGAACAGACAATGACACCTCCACTTGTGGTGATGTTCCAAGCTGCGGGCATAGCATCAGTAGTCAAACCATGCTGATCGACAAACCAAGAGGAAATGAAAGAGTGGGTAGCACCAAAATCAAACAAAACATGAGCTGGAAGAGAAAAGACTAAAATCACACCTAGAAGAAGTAGATCAACAAAAGAATAAGGTGCTAGCAGGATATATGCACGAGTAATTGTACAATAAAGGAAATAAAAATAAATAACATGTAGAAAACAAAGAAAGAAAGTATAACTACTGATGATATACATGCAACCACTCCAACAGCAACCACCGCTTCCTCAGTTGTCAAGTTATAAGCCTGAACACGACTCCCAGTCTGACCTCCTCTAGGATTCACATGCCTCTACTCAAAGGTCTGACTCTGCGAGGGAAGAGGCGGTCTAGCCTGACCATGAGCCAGTGCTCCCTGCTGAACGGTACCTCTAGCCTGAATAGCTGCCCTACTCCTGGGACAGTCCCGAATCATATGATCACTGCTGCCACAAGCAAGGCATAGTCAATTAGCTACCCTGCAGTCCCGCTGTGAATGCCCAACCTTATGACAATAGCCACAAGTTTCGGCATTCCTTGGAACAACAGGTGCGTACTACTGTGCCCTCGCGGGAGGAGGTGGAACTGGCCTCCGAATAGGTCCTCCGGAAGGCTGGGCTGCAACAGGGTGCCAAGCAGTCCGCTGGGGAAAACTTGATCTGCTGAGGGTCTGCTCCTGAATCCGAGCAGCATCCAGAACATCGGCACAGGCACGAAGCCGAAAAGCAGCCAACCGACCCTGGATGGGAAAACTCAAGCCCGACTGAAATCTGCTAGCCCGAGCTTCATCAGTGGCAACAAGGGCAGGAGCAAAGAAACTAAGTCGAGTAAACTCTGCAGCATACCCGTCCACGGAACGGTTTCCCTAATGAAGACAATGCTCAAATTAATACTGTCACAAGTGAAGTAGGCAACAACAAATGACATTTAAGAACACTATCTAGCTGACCTGAGTTAGGAAAACAAATTGTCGCTCCATCTCTGCCTTAGTGACACTGGGAAAGAACTTCGTCATGAAGCTCTCCGAGAAAGCGGTCCACTAAATGGGTCGCGGCATCCTCTCGAATTCAACTCGCCACCAGATGTGAGTGAGATCCACCAATTGGATGCGAACCACATCCACACGATCCGCCTCGGCAACACAAGCGGCGATCAGCAGTTGCTCCGTCCGGATAAGCCATTGCTCGGCCTCCAACGGTGACTCGGTACCCAAAAATTTATCCGGGTGCAGCCTCATGAAATCCGCTACTGTACCAGGCCTAGGTGGCAGAGGCCCAGGTGCAGGTCCAGCGGCAGGTCCATTAGCCGCCAAAGTTGCCCTCATCAGCTCATTGTGCTCCTGCTGAAGAGCCATCATCTGCTTAATCGTCTGGAGAATGGCAGCATTGTCCGGCTACTCATCCCTCAGGAGAGAAGAAGAACTCCCACGAGCCATAGTCTGAAACACGATCAAAGATGGTCAGTACCCAGATGATATGTTGGTTATTATACATGAATTCATGTGATCATCGTGGTGTACACATTACTGAGTTAATCCGGCTAGAACCAAACTCGACTAATATACCAATCAAAGCCAAACTTCATAAAGATAGTTATGTTTGATTGATATATTACTCAAACCTGTGGCTCTGATACCACAGAAAATATTGTCATGCCCCCGCTTCCCAAGATACGGAATACGAGTACGTAACGTAGGCCCAGCGAATGATGTAAACACCATCCATAAGCTGTACCAGAATAACTCAACAATATGCAACAACAAATACAACCACGCAGGAAGAAATAATCACATGAATCAAGATAACTTCATTAAATAATGAAATAATCCAACAATAATAATATCCAACACAAGAAAATCCAAACATCTGGGAAAAACAAACTCCGGGAACATAAGCTCAAAACAAAGTACAAGTCATAACAATGTTCAAAACAATAAACTAGCAAGAAAGTAAATCAAGCAGGGGAGACCAATTCCATCTTTAGAAGCATTACTCACCAATTTCTTCTGGTATATCTCCTTCAGTACATGTAAACACTTGATCTAAAAAGAAAGAAAAGAGTGCCATTAGAGCAAGTCATGGGCAGCAAGTAGAGGAAAACAAAGGATAAAGGAAATATGTATATCAAAGAAAAGGACATGATCAAAGTCAAATAGCAAAGCAAGGAGCAGGCAATAGTATCAAAGGTCTGTGTTTAAACAGTTATATACATGATCAAGCATGAGATGATATATGCAAGTTATTAATAATTTTATTAGCTTATCTAGTGCACGTACTACTGCATCCGATACTACAGATTCGGCGCAAACACCCTGTCACGCCCTGCTTCTCAAAAGAATACGGAATACGGACACGTAACAAAAGCCCAGCGAATGATTTTCATCATCTATAAGCTGTTCAAGAAATCTTAACAATATTCTCAAGAAACATCAGAGTCGGAAGCGAATTAATCAACCACATGCACATAATGAGTCAAAATACCAACAAGAATACTTGAAACCAAATACATAAATCTCAACTAATCATGATCTGAATAAAACACATGTCTTGGGTCACCTCGCCCAAATACAAGAATAAATCCAAGTACATGAATACAATATTGTTCAAGCAAGCTACAAGAAATAATAATAACAAAATGCAGCACTAATACTTCATGTCTCCGATACCATCTGGAACCTGTTCTTCAAAATCTGCAATTCAATGAATGCAGGAAAAAGGAAAAGAGAAAACACAAGTACCCGTCAATTGCAAGTTACGGCCACTTATAATGTAGGATACAAGCACATGGGGAAACTAACTAGCAACATGGTATAAGTGTGATGTCAAAATAAACAACTAGCATGGTAAAGTGAACAAGTGTAAATGGCATGAATCTAGTGTCAAATAATAAAGTATTTTATAAACATGCATCAAGTATCAAGTGTCATGTAATCATGTATCAAGTCTCAGGTTATCAAATCTCATGTAAACAAGTCTCATGTATCATGTAGTCAAGTATCAAGCAAGCATGTATCATGTTCAAGTACCATGTTCAAGTAGCATATATCAAGTAACATGTATCAAGTCCTGTAGTGAATTACTATCTAGGTAGCACTTCATGCCGCCCATACGATATGGTTGCTACAACAAAAAGTTTCGCTTTAGATTTCATAGTGGACCATAGAGGGCAGTATACTCGGGGACAAGTCAAGTAATCGAGCTCCAAGCTCCAAGTATCATGTAATCACGTGTCAAGTTGTGTAAGTGGCAAGTATCGTGTCTTGCGTGTAAGTATCAAGTAATCATGTGTCACGTATCATGTCTCAAGTAATCACGTAGGATCAGTGGATCCCCTTCCGAGTACACATTTCTGAATTATCCACTATTAAATCTGTCCCTTAAACTCCGGCTTGGTTATTTATTATTAATGTCAAACAAGCATGTATATGTCCAAAATATATCAAGAATAAGATGGCATGATCATGTTACAAGTGCAAGTTGCAAGGTAAACATGTACGAGTGTAAGATATCTCCTAAAAGAATAAACTAGACAAATCTCAAGTTCATGACAGCAAGACCATACTGTAGTAAAATAGTAATTCCCAGTGTTACAAACATCCAAATCTAGATCCATCGAATGATATGGAAAATAGACTTCCACACGAATCCAGCGAATATAAATAAGTCATATATTAATTCACAAAAACACAGCTTAAAACTCATTTGAATACAGAAATTAGGTTCAGCCAGAAATCAGGAAAACGAATTCAAGAACAGGAAAACAACAGGAAAACATTTTAAATAAATCCACGAAAAATCTGGGGTATTCCCCTATATGTCCATTAGTTAAATATAAAGTTTCATAATTTTCCAGAAAAAATAGATCGATCATCAAAAATAAGAAAACACCAAGAAAATATAGTTTGGCAAATCTGGAAATCCCAACACTGTTGTACGAAAACTATGATATCTTGCAACCAGTGAAACGAAATTCAATTCCGCCAAAGGGATATGAAAATAGATAGAATATAATAACTTTCACATTTCACAAACATTTTTCATACAGTAAAAGGAATCATAGTGAAAATAAGATTCTTTACAGAACAGCGAACGAAATACAGCAAGTATAGATTTCGTAAACGAGCAAGAAACAACATATAAAACTCATCAATAAAATTCACCAAAATTCTAGGTAATTCCTAACTTGATAAAGAAACACTGACCAAAGTTTTGGATCAAATTAATATGTGTAGCATAGTTCTTAAAAATAGTTTGTTATCAAAATTACCGAAAAACATAATCTGGAAAAGATCAACACCTCTGTACTAAAACAGTCATAACTCAGTCATACGAAATCCAAATCAAGCAAGGTCAGAGGGGTTTGAAAATAGACAAAATTATCTAAAACTCATGTTTTATACCGAAATTAAGATACTGACTTCAAGATAGTCGAAAACAGTAAACAAAATAGAACAGCGACAAAATACAGATTTTCCCTTAAAAACAAAATCAACATAGATTCAAGAAAATTGATCCAAACACATCCAAACATGAAATCAAGTCTACCAAGTATCTAAACATCATGATTTGGGGTATCTAACATGTCCACGCAAAGAATTTCACATGGGTCTCAACCCAATCACGAATTCACACACAAGTCTCACATACATGATCAAATTCAAGAACGGGTAAAACCTAAGTTATTTCACGTCAAGATTTGTGTCGTGTGTCATCTATGGTCAAGTTTTCACAATAGAGACAAAACCCATCAAGGAAAACACAAACAAGAGTCATCTCTAGACCCAACTACACTATAGGTGAACTTTTTGACTTGTATCAAACAAATGAATTGGAGTACAAGTTACTTGCCTTAATTGGGGATGAAGAACGATGCAATCACGAATAGAAGCAAAACCCACGAATGAAAATCTACTAATCCATGAATCCAAGCAACTCAAGCAAGAATCTCCACACGAATGAACTCCCAAATGCGAAAGATGATCAAAGTGGCTTGCGGCCACAAGAGAACACCACGAGAGGGTAGAGGGATTATATATGGTGCAAGAGAGTTGTTGTGGTGGTGCGAGGTATGATCGGATGGCCAAGGGAGATGGGGCTCGGGTTGGATGGGTGTCGGGATGGGGGATGCCGGAGAGGAAGTGGGATCGGCCTGAGGTGGTGGCCGAGCTGGGGTGATGGCCGGGCTGTGGTGATGGCAGGCCGGGGGTGTGCGGGTGTGGGTGTGCAGCCGCAAGGAGAGGGAGAGAGGGGGAGAGAGTCAGGATAGAGAGAGAGAGTCTAGGGTTAGGGTTTAGGGTTTGGGGTGAGTGTTTATATATAGGGTTTAGGATGTGGGTTTATGGGTTTTGGGTTGTGGGTATCAAGAATTAATAATAGGTTTACAAATGGGTTTTGGATTTGGGTCAAATAAAAATAGGAATGCAAATAGGATAGGGAATTTATAGGACAAACAAATCACCACCACAACAAACGCCCACAAACAAAAATAATAAACAAATGATAAAATAAAAGGACGAGACCAAAATGAAGGAAAGATCAAAATAATGAAGAATGAGACAAAAGAGACAATCAATCAAACACAAGGAGCTCAAAATGAAATAAAACGAGTATATATCAAAAACAAATCCAATATACGGTTCAGAAAAAAATACAAGAGAGAAAAATACACCAAAACGAAAAATACAGTCAAAAATACACAAAATGAAAAACAGAGGTTACACACACAGTGTACGCTTTAGACTGATGGTGAATTCACGGTTCGTGTACTCGGCCCAGTAATCAGTGTTAAATGTCCAGTGTCAGTGTTTGTCAGGCAGGGTTTTATGGCCATACAGTACAGGTCAGTACAATAGGGCCCGACCGAGTACAGTCTCCGGTTGTTCACTACCAAGTCATCCCATATTACCCCGGCTTGTTATCATTTTATTTCATCCTATGTGAGCATGCAAGAAGGTGTCAATGTTGAATGATACTAAGTGTGACTAAATCTATGTGTTAGAGACAAAGCATGAGGCAAACAAATCAATTACATACAATTTACAAAATCAGGACAGCATGACCTTGTTGTACCAAAACATGGATTACTGCACTATGAAATAGCAAATCTGGATCCGTCGAAAGTTCTAGAAACTAGACTTCCACACAGTTCCAGAGAATATATATAAGGCACATAAAAGATACAGAAACTAGGACGAAAGCTCTATTCTATTCAGATTTTATGTTCAGTCAGCATGATGTAATCTGTGTTCACCTATTTGTTTCGGGTCAAAAAACTCAACAAATAAATCTATAAAAATTCTGGGGCATTCCTACAAAGGTCTAGGTTCCGCCTAATTTATTTCAGATTTTTATTTTACTGTTAGCATGGTTAAAGAAATTAAGGAACAGCGAGATACGCATGCATTTGTGAATCTGAAAGTTCTAACACAGCTGCACTAAAATGATGATATCTAACAAACCCCACATCGGAATCCAAATCCGCAAAAAGGATAGTAAACTAGACATCCGAGGCTAAATTTCATGTTTAGAAAGTTATTTCAAAATATGACAGCAACATAGGTGAAAATCTGATTCAAAATGGAATACACTGCAGTCCAGAAACTATCTTGACATGAATATGCACTATTTAAATCATACGATCATATTTTTCATGCAATTTGGTAAACAAAGTGTCAATAGATGTTTAACATGCAAAGTTTCAATTCTTAGATGTAATATCACATGCATGGTAGTCAATCAAATTCAGTCTAACAGTTACAGTTTATCAAACAAGTCTATAGCATGGATCTAATTAATTTCATGTAATTGTGCATATGCAATATACAACATGGACTAGGTTTTAGATCAGAGAAAGCGACACGAAGTTAAGAATATGTCGGGTTAGCTCGTGTAAACCCTCGATAGACTTAACGGAATTGTCAAATACAACATGATAATGAAAGGGACTGGATCTACTTACAGAGATCAAATAAACTTGAAGAAAACAAAATATTAGTTCAAGGAGAGACTTGCCTGTAAATTAGTAGACTCGAATAATATAGAATAACGGGATCGGAATCCCGGGCGAAGATCCACAAGATCACGAGCGAATCATGGCAAAACACCAAACGGCAAGAGACCAAACAGCAACCAACAGCAAGAGTACTCCACACACACCGGATCGGCCAAAACAGCAAACAGCGACCTAGATCCCGTGTGCCAAAACAGCAAACGGCGGATTCGGCCAATCGGATCTCGTCTCCTACCTTCAACGGAGAGAGAGAGAAGGGGAGAACGAAACTCCGGCGACGCTCGGTGGCTGGCGGCGGCTGCGATGCTAGGAGGGGACGACATCGACAACGTTGCGGTCGGGAAGCGACGGCAACAGCGAGAGCGACGGCGACGCGAGGCGAACTCTGTTTTCCGCTCGAAACAGGGGAACGACGATGGCGAGAACTCGGGGCTACGGCGACGACTGCCAGGGAGACTGCGGTGGTGTAGGGGAGTGCACGGCGAGGATCATGGCCACAATGGCGAGGACGGGGGTGTTAGGCGATGGATCAATGGTGCTCGGAGATGGGTTAGGGTTAGGTCGGTGGCAACGAAGACGGGGAAGATGATCGAAAAGCGACGAGGTGAAGGAGACGATGATGAGGGGACGGTGATGACGGTGGTGGTCGGAGGTGGCAATGGGTTGCGGCAAAGGGGTTTGGGTTCGGTCTGGGGTAAAAACAGAGAAAGAGAAAGAGAAGGAGGGGAGAGAGAGAGAGAATAATAATTAGGGTTTAATTAATAGGGTATTTATAGGAGATCAAGATTTTGGGTTTTGGGTTGTGGTTTAATGGGTTTTTGGGTATCAGTTTTGGCTCCAAAAAGAGACGAACAAACATAAAACAAAGAGATGAACATAAAGTGGAACAAATCAAACTCAAAATAGGAGCAAAACTTTACGATGAATCAAGAATAACAAAATTTCAACCAAAAGAGCACAGAGCAAACAAGAGAGAACAAAGAGCCCAAGAAAAAGCAAGATATAATATAAATAAAAGAATCCAAATACAATAATCAAGGAAAGAAATAAAAATACAATATAATTCAAAATAGGGGTTACAATTATATAGAGATCCAGAGAAAACCTAGTTTGCTATTCTTGATACAATAACCATCTGATATATAGTGAAGAGTCGTACAAGCTAACCTAGAGAAAAGTCGGGCTTCAATCGAATCCCAAGACCCAAACCCAATCATGCAATCAGCCGTGACTCGGTCGACTGCTATTTTTTGACTCGGTCAACTACCCAAAAATAGACCCCAAGTCAGAGAGCATATCGATCAACCGTCCCTCTTGATGTTGTTGCTACTGCTTGCTTCCAATTATTTCCAATCTTCTCAATTCCTCCTCATCACAACACCATCTTCTCTTCTCATCCAATTAGTATAATAGAAGCACAGTGGAGACAGCTAAGAAAGAAATATTTTAAAATACTCATAATGTTTAAAGAGATTTATGAATCTTACTAGGAATTGATTGAAAGTTTGGTAGACTGATTGGAATCTTCATTTTTCATGCTAAACTCACTTCAGTAAGTTACATTTAATCGATTTTTCTGCTCAAGTTGTCCAAAAGAACAGCTCCAGTTATCTCACTTCTCGTTGCACACAAAACATAAAAGTATCAAATCTATTGAGTTTATCCAATTTATGTATCCAGAAGTTTATCCAATATATTGAGTTTCATCATGGTAAAAAAGAACAAACTAGAAATTAGTAGTGTGAAGCTCTCCTTCAGGTTCCCATCTGTAGTGCCTTGTTTGCTCTTTCATATCTTGGAATCTGCACCTCCGTAAGAAAACTCAAACTTGCTTTTTGGCCGTCATAAACTGTCATTTACTATCAGCAATAATTAAGAGAAAAATATCTTTACTATCCACCAACTATCAGCATAGTTTATTAACCACACTCGAGATTCATAAATATCAAGTAAATTTGGAACATACTTGATACATGCACATTAAACCCAGTAAGATGACAATGAGTTTAACGATAACAGTAATGATTAACTGTAGTTAATTTACAAAAGCGGTTCAACATTTCTTCCTTAAAAGCCTCGTTAACATAATCAAGTTTTACTCCATAAACTAATGAAAGATTAAATCCTTTTTTTGGTTCCATGGAGACAGGCCCAACCGTCCATTTCAGATACCGAAATGTTTTCCAAGTGATGTGAGTAAAGCTCCTCGACTTGCGGTAGCTGCAGCGAGGAAACAAAAGAAGAACAAAATCATTTAATTAGCATCTTTTGGAAGATAAACATTGCTATAATGAAGAATTATTGAAAATATTAAATGTCATAACATCCTGTATTCAAATTCGTTGGAGATGCACTTTGACAGTTGCATACACAATTCTCTTTTGAAACCGTGTTAAGCAGGATACCATCCACAAGAAGAGATTTTTCTTAAACTTGACCCATAGCCAAAACCGCCCCAAAACAAACTTCTTTTAGGTAATATATATTTCGTTTAAGGAAATAATTATCCATATACCAATTTGTTTCATATATGTATAGAATAAGGTACAAAATAAGTTCTTTGGAAATAATATCATAGTATATACAAGTAAAGAAATGTGTTTTTGAAGAAGGAAAAAAAAATAAGTTCAAAAATAACTGAATTAGTAGAGTATAAACCAACCCGACCAATGCTGTCTGGTAGAAAAGAAAATCTGGCCTGGACAAGAAATTGGCCTTCCCAAAACCAACTTCAGTTTTAAACATTTAATAAACGGCCAGTATAGTATCAGGTCAGGTAGCAATTTACTTGAAAAGACCTGCCTGACAAGGAGCATGCGCGCCCTTTTGTTGGACAAGTTACTTTGTTTTTTTTACCATCGATATTTCTATATACTATTTTAGAATTGTCTGTGTTGACAATTTATGGCACTTCATGTCTATGTCTGTATCTCATGGTTTACATTTTAAGATACTGTTAGTCCTTGGAAAGTATAAATTTTAAAGCAATATAAATAGAGTAACGAAAATTTCTTTGTCAACTTATTCAGAAAATAAAATAAAATGAGAAGAAAGAGAGATTGGGGACACAAAAGGCAAAAAAACCAAAACATATCTGTCAGAAGTGGCAGCAGTTACCTGCTCACTTAGAATCCCTGACAAGCCAATTACAGAATCAGGCTTCCCAAAGGCCACAATATCTTGTGCCAGGTCCATCAACGGAGTCAGAAGTATATTTGCTATGACAATGTCAAATTTACCCTTCACATCAATGAGTTCCAAGTTATCTGAGGCCTCCTCTTCGGGGTTCTTATTGGTACTTTCACATACTTTGCTTGAGCTATCCTTGCTAGGAACCAAGTAAACCAACATCTTGTTGTAATCTATCTCATTTAAAGCAACATTTTGACGAGCAATTGTCACTGCCTGTGGATCTATATCTATACCGACAGAAAAGGCAGCCCCCATCTACAAGTAAAACAAGAACTATGATGAGAATTCGCCCACTGTCCAAGTTACACTATTGATGTGAACTGAACGAAATCGTTAAGAAGCTAACAGGTCAGCTGAATGTTGTCACTACAAATGCAAGGATATGAAATGAGTATCAGTTTTGTAAATTCATCCATGATTTCCCAAAACGCTATAAAATAAAACCCTTTGTTCTGAACAAGGTCATCCTTGGCAAGTACAAATAAAACGACTGCTTAAACCGAAATTGCAACTTGAAGGCTTTTAGAGTATATTATACAATGTTTTTTTTAAAAAATTTGTTTATAATGGACAGATTAGGAAAGAGATGAAGATACCACTACTATACATTGTACTCACTCTCTCGCTATTAATAATATTGAAAACTCTTCTCTTGTTCTTCCAATTTAATTATTCACACGATATTCAGCAATAAGCAGGAGCCAGAGAAAAAACCTAAAATCTGTGCAAAGTAAAATGCTCTGTATGATATAAACAAACAAAGTCATTTACATAGAACTCATACATCATTTGAGATTTATTATTGGAGGAATTTGAACTATGGTGTCACTGTGTCAGGGACGTATACACATCTTTATTTATAGCCCATAGAACTTTTAGCTGAGAAAATGGGCAACAGTACAGCTGAATGGATAAAAATAATGTATATAGTAAACTTGAAATTTGTATAAGGCTTAGCTTATCTTAAGAGAATACTGTAATAATGTTCACCCAGGAGGACATTCTATAACACATTTAATTACCTTATATGCATTACATTGAAGGAAAAAAATTAATGCCATTTTTTGAAAGTATTTGCAAAAAAAGAACAGTTGCCAAACTATTTGCGCTTGTGGACTCAACAACTAAACTCGCCGTTCCCAACGGCGAGTTTAGTTGTTTCACACTCGCCGTTGTGACAAGGCGAGTCTAGTTTTAATTTTATTTGACACTCGTTGTTCCCAACGACGAGTTTAGTTTAAAAAAAAAAAAAACAAAAACTCGCCCTTCCTAATAGCGAGGATCTTTGCACTAGACACGTTGTTTGGAACGGCGAATGTGAAGTTTTTTCACATTTCCCAGAGAGTGAAAAACTCTATGTTGGACTTGGTGAAATTTCCAAATGAACTCCATAGAATAGCTCGTCATTCCCAACGAGGACAAATAAACTACACTCGCCGTTGGAAATAGCGAGTCTACTAGGTCCCTACTTCACTTACCCGACTCAAGACAACTCCTCTCATTTCTCTCTCTCTCACAATCTCTCTACGACTCTACCCATTCCTCTCTTCGGCGTTACATCACCAAAACCCTAGCTTCCTTCTTTCTGACATTCATAGAGGTGTGGTGAATTTTTCTATAAATTCCAAAGCACGCTCATTCTTCTCTCATTCTCGGAATCAAGACTATCATCTCCATAAAGATATTGTTTCTAATGTTTCAAATTGTAAATTATGAAACATAAATTATGCTTCTATTGCTTCAAATTGTACGGTTAGGATTGATAACTCTGAAATTAGTTAGTTATAGTTTAAAATTATGTGTTATCTATGTTGGTTGTGGTGACATTTTGGATGCCCACATAGTGTTCTACGAAATATCCAATTGAGAGTGGATTGATGATCATCATGAAAATATAGTAATTAATTAGTTCATTTACGCGTAGGTATTGAATACAAAATTTCAGTTTGGCGTTATTACGGGGGAGAAAGCTTTCGTGACCCGAAAGTGGGATACAGTTATAGAGGTGAACCAGAAGTAATTTGGGTTGATTGTAACATTAGAAAACAAGAACTAGTGAATAAGATATATAAAATTATTAGCTGGGATCGAGCTGAATGGATTATTAAAATCCTAGGTCGACACTCTGCATCAAAAGGTTTTGAGCAATATTTTATGGCGATTCTCATAAACGACGATGATGCTCTTACTGCAGTGATTAGACCGTCACTTGATCCAAACTCTAATTGGATGGTTTTCGAGCTATACCTTGAGAAAATCTCGATGCCAATTCGTCAATGCAATGTTCTTTGTACTCCAAGCACAGTAAGTGAAGTCCCGACTCAAGAATCGAGGAACATCGTCATTGGCTTGACGAATACCCGTGAAGATTTGAGGCTTGCATCCTAAAAAGTGATGGGTCTAATGGACCGGGACCCCAGGTGCATCTGCATGTGAATGTGGTGTTTGAAGGACATCAACAGGGGTGTCAGTATCATCCTGCAACGGAATAAATTATAGTTGATGTTAATTGATACTGGTTGGATGAAAGAGATATATATCATGGAGTTCGGAACTATAAAAAACAACTTTTACCACTGCAGGAGCTTTCCCCTGCTCGGATGCAGTAGGAGGACGAAGTCCAAAACCGCTAGGTCGTGTCATTATGAGTCTACAAAAAATGTTAGCGATAAAATTAACTACATTGCATTTCTTGGCTTGCCTTTTAATGATTCTTAGGTACAACTCCTATATACAAATGCAATTGATGACAAACAAGTCACCACTAACAAAGGTGGGTCCACCTACATTCAAATGTCACCACTAATACATTACATCGAACACCGAAGTGTATAACGAACAATTCGATCACTTACGCAATTCGTAGAACACTTTATGTGCATAACATAAACCGAACCTTAACTTCAAACCAAACATAACCCCTCTTCGATTCCTAACCTTATCCCTAACCCTACATTCAATTTAAAGTTAAAGCATAATCATAATCCTAACCCTAACCATATCCAAATACATTGTATGAGTCAAGTAAAAACATACATTTATGTTGTCATTTGTGATAAAACAACAAACGTAGTGGCTAGAGATTTGTTGGGGAATGTTAGAGATACCGCCAAGTGAACTTGTCAACCAACGATTGAGGTAGAAGACAAAAATGAGAGCTAGGATTTTGGTTCAACGAGGAAGGAGAGAGTTTCACGAGTTAAAGAGAAACATGGTGAAATGATAGTATAAGTTAATGAACAACATGGTGAATACAGTGGTGACCCAGTAAACTCGCTATTGGGAACAACGAGTTTAGCTATTTCCCCCTCGCTCTTGGGAATGGTGAGTTAATTCGTTTGGAAACCAACAAAGAGTTCACTCTGGGAAATGTGAAAAACTTCATAGTCGCCGTTTCCAACAGCGAGTTTAGTACAGAGATCCTCACTGTTGGGAATGACGAGTTATTTTGAATTTTTTTTAACTAAACTCGCCGTTCGGAACAACGAGTGTCAAATAAAATTAGAACTAGACTCGCCGTGTCCCAACGGCGAGGGTGAAACAACTAAACTCGCCATTAGGAACGGCGAGTTTAGTTGTTTCCACGAGAGCGAATAGTTTGCCAATTGTTCTCTTTTTGCAAATACTTTCAAAAAAATGGCATTAAAAAAATTCCATTACTTTGGGATAAATGTGTGTATAGGCATATTATACAAAGATTATATATCTCAAGTAGTAATTCTCAACATTTTATAGATTCCTTCTATAAAGTTTAGTGTACTTTCTGTACGTTATACTGTCATAGAATATATTTTTCAACTATTTCAGTAATAAAATTGAATTAAATTAAATTAAACTACAAAAATATTTTAAAAAAGAAAGAAAGAAAGAATGGATAAGAAAAGATCCATAAAGGAACTGACCAGAGTGACCAGGCAGAGTTGTTTTTTAGTGGTAATTTCCTCATGAAAACAAAAATGAGCTAAATAGAATCATGAGTTCACCCTACATAGTCCTTATGAACAACTGAGAAAAAGATCGACGGACCATTTTACCATGCAATTTAAGCCCATTCGAGCGAGGAGCAAGCAATGATATGTCCCTAGAACAGAAAAAAGTCTAGACAAAAAGGCAAGTATATATACTGTCTATAGGATTGCATTGCATGCATATTTGCAACACAAAATTGCCGAAACACCAAAAGTATTATATTTCCACATCTGTGACGAATTAATTTATAAAAATCTTTTAATATGTACAGGTATCCAAATATTTGATCTTAGGTGCATTTTCCTCTGGAATATTATTGTTCGGGTGCGACCGGACTACTACCGATCAATTTTGTGAAACTTCTTTATAGACTTGTTTTTAGAGACCCTCTATTTAGTTTTCTATCTAGGGCAATCGATCTACTTCCACATAGCCCTGAAGCTGTGTCTCGATCTCCTACGTGCGAAAGATGCATCCATTAGACTTATCTGAAGGAAACAATGTGCAGTTCATTAATCAGACTGCAGTTAATCCATGGGTTGCTAGAGGCAGAGCTTTTCCCATTATATACAAAGTTGCATTCTATACAATTAAATATTCAAATAGACTGGTATCAGATTACTTTTTCTGAAAAAACAGTATCAGAGTTGCATTCTAGAACCAACATAGCAACTCTAATAAACAATTACAATGTTGTGTAACTGAACAAGTGAATGCTAAAGATACAGTTCCACAAGGAGCGGTCATACATAAAATAAAACAATATCTGACATAGGAAACTCTCAAAACATTTATTAAAGTGTTAATAGTGTGTCACATCAGAGGAAACAATGGATTAGCTACTTCAAGCAAGGAAATACATAATTTATCTAATGTGGTGAAAATATCAAGTAGTGTGTCACATCAGAGGAAACAATGGTTTAGCTACATCAAGGAAGGACAACATATAATTTCTCTCGAGTGGTGAAAAATACATCTTCATCCATCAAAAATATGAAGTAAGAATAAACACCTTGACTGCTGCAATTCCTAGAACTCCAGATCCGGTGCCATAGTCAAAGAAGTGTTCTCCTCCTCTAATCAAGTCACGCAATAGCAACAAACATAATTTGGTTGTAGGATGCTCTCCTGTTCCAAAAGACAATCCCGGATCAAGTAGTATATTCATTGCATGTGGATCCTGCATATAGGAGAAAGTTTAGTTTTGTTTTCATTTCTATAATACAATATTGTTATGGCTTAATCACAACAACTTCATATCTGCCAAGATAAAATTATAAGATTTAGCTCCTCAAACCAACACTTAAATGATTGGTTTTCACTTTTCACTACAAATTTGGAGTACTGACTTTGCTTCCCATGTTCTCCAGACAATTATCAAATTAATCTATTACTACTCCTAAAAGTGGATATAATTTGGTTATGTCCCCCCAGATGTTCTTCGTCCCAAGGGTATTTTGGGGAAAATTTATCAAAAAGTGAGCACTTATCTCATTTAATCTCCATCGAAGCTCAACCTAAATCTCCTCACAAGGAAAATAAAATGGTCCCCAAGTTTTTATGTTCTTTTCATAACAGGGCTAGTAAGGTAAATACATAATTAATCAGTTTTATTAACTGCTCTATCTCCAAACAACCGTTCACTCCCTCCCCAGTTCTATTAAAAAAGTTTCAGTTTCTCCGAGAAAAAATAACGATCTCGCCTCACTGCCTAGTCTAAGAAAATCCTCTCTACAGAGTATAGAAAAATTAAGCCCTACTTGCATTCCTAATTCCCTTGTCTCTCTTATAGTCATCTACTCATTTATAATAACCATGCCCCTTCCTGGCTGTAATGTGCCTCTTGAGAATGCCCCTTTTAGCGGGGGGCATGTTTCCAGTGATGGGTGGTCAAACCTTGGAATGGCCCTGCCCTTTGAACGATCTCAAAATCAATGACAGGTATCCAAAGATTCGGTGGCTTCCAACATTGCTTGATTGGCAACAAGGTGCACAAAGTTGGTGTAGATAATTGACGAGTCTTCAAGGAAGAAGATGCCCTAACCCTCCTTTGAAATGAAACGGTTACAAATGGTAAGTAAATGGGTAACCTCCTGTCATATGGATCAATTTAATAATTGGATGTTGTTCTCTTAATACAAGTTTATTAACAGTGAACTTGCGTACGTAAACTTCTAAAAGTACTTCCTCCATAACCTTAATTGTCATGTCTGAGGATATGTTCAAACGAATTGAGACATTTTTTAAAATGTAGATATATATCTGTTTGAGATGAAAATGGGAACTTCCGTAAATGAACTGAATGTTAAGATGGTTTCTTTGGTTTGTAGTTGATCAAGAGTAGGCCATGAGGTGTAACTCAAAGTTTTAAAACAAAGTACGCAGATTAGCCAGATTTTTTGGACACAAATTATTTTTTTTCCCCACAAACTGATGTGGCAAAATGTCCATTATATTGCATATATTATACTAAAGAGATACCTAGGAAAATTGCATAGACACCTACAAATAAATGGGTGGGTAGAGATTATGTCTTGTCAAGTTCTGGAGTATGCACACATTATAGCCTATAATGACCAAATATATAATGCCTAATGCATTTTTACATACAGAGCACATGCATGAATCGGGGAGCAGGCTATGCAGTTTCGTCTAAGATTAATGTTCTCTGTGTATTATTGTTTTTTAAGCTGATAAATAATGGGTAATGGTAAGAGATATCAGATATGTTAGTAGTAGTATTGATGTAAAACCAACCCTAAAATAGAGAATTTCCAAGAATTTTAATGGGTCAATTTTACCAACATGAAAGTGCGGATCTAAGTTGAAAATTTTTAATAGTTAACAGGTTCGATGGGTTTTCAAGAATTGAATAAGTGTAACAGCTCCAATTAATAAATCAACCTTACAATCAATTAAATCTCTACGTGTTTTAGCAAGTAAGAAATTCAATACTGATTCGTACTCTATTCCAACATGTGGATCACTCAATCTCAGTTATTTTGTGGTCGACAGACAAATTAGATAATATACTAGATAATAGGGCAGTAAAACACAAATATTTAATATGGGAATGAGTTTACCGAATGCGAGGAAAACAACGTAGATCTCTGCTAGAACAAAGCAATGGCAGACAGTAACTCCACGAGCAAGTTCACGATGGTCGGCGGCGTCACTGGTCGACGTCGACGACGGCAAGGGGCGGCGCTGGTGAAGGCAGGCAGTGATGCTGTTGGGGTCCGGTGGGTTAGGGTTTTGGATTAGGGTTTTTGTAATAGGGATTAGGAAGATTATGGTAGAGATTTGTACTGGGAGATTTTAATTGGAGGATATATTTTAGAATTAATCACTAACTCTAAAATTAGATTAGGATTTATCACAAACCCTAATTTTAGATCTCAGTTGTATCACACAAAAGAGAAATAGGAAGAGCAAAACTCAACACAGATTTTTTTAATCAATAATGGCATATCTTCTCATTCATCTCAAGACCTTTAAATAGGCTCAAAATACATCTTGATACACATCTCCCAAAATATTCTCAAAATCTAAAAAATACAAAAAGATTACATATGGCTATAATTGCCAGAAACAAAAAATGGTAATGAAATAAAACTAAACAGGAAAGATGTCCTCATCATTCTCTCCGGGTGGGAGAGAGCTCGACCCTGTCGAGTCAAAACCAGTGATCCTGCCATGGTGCTCCAAAGGATCTGGATCCAGTTGCGGGAGCCCTTCACGATCACTGCAAGTGTCATCCGACTTCGACTTATTTGTCCACCTTACCAAATACTTGTGCATACCACCATCTCTAGTAGAGATTATCTGATCATCTAAAATATTATCCAATTCTTCTATCGATGGGTAAGTAATATCTGGTAGTGGAGGTAATGGGGGAATCTCACCATTAGGCTGCAGGGTAGGGTCATCTATAAGAAAATTTCTAGGGTTGAATTTTGAGCCTTCATAAAGTACTAGATCCTCAATATTGAAAATCTTACTTATGCCAAAACCTTCAGGAAGGTCAATGACATAGGTACTATTATTGATTGCATGTAGAATCTTAAATGGACCTGCAGCACGTATGTTCAAGTTCTTAACGGGTCCAACAGGAAATCGTTCCGGATGAATCCGAACCATCACTTCGTCACCAATATCAAAAGTTATAAATTTCCTTCTAGTATCTGCTATTAACTTGTAGTTAAAATTATTCTCATTAAGTTCCTTGGAAATTTCTCTATGCAAGTCATGAATGTTATATGCAAATATGGGTGCAGACTCTGTGACTTTGTGAGGTTCTAATACATGAGTAAAATCTATGGGTTGCCAAGTGACTTGGGAAGGAATGGGTGTCTCGAATATACTCAATAGAGGTGACTGGATAGGCTGAATACAATTGAGAGACTGGTCATCCTCTTTTTCATCAAAGTCATCACTTATATTAGGTTCATAGGTAAACTCATTGTCGGGCTCATCAGCGATGACTGCGGTACCCTCTACTATATTGATCCTACTTGGACTTAGGACAGTTGCTAGCAACATGGCCATATCCCTTATATTTATAGCACTTAGTGAGAGGGTCAATCTTACTGTAATCTCTTTCGGTATTCTTACCCTTATGTTCATCTCTATGTAAATTAAAATTTGAATTAGGTTTGCTGAGGTAAGATTTGTTGGGGTGCTGAGAGGGAGGCTTAGGTCTAGGTGGGTCAGTAGAGGTCATTCTAGAAGAATGATCTCTCGAGTCGCCGGACCTAGAATGAGAACTAGCTTTAAAGAAATCCATGTCGAGGACTAGGGCGTAGGCTGCCGCTATTGAGTCCACGTTTCTATAGATTAGCTCGTTCCTAAGGTCAACTCGTAGTCCAGCTCTGAACCTAGAGAGAGTTTGTTCTTCACTCTCTTTACCTAACGCATTGCACCGAATAAGGAAGTCATCGAATTTATCAACATATTCTTGTGTGGATTTACTTCCTTGATACAATTGGTTCCACGAATCTAGCAATCGGGTGTGGAACGATAACGGTACATACCTCTCAGTGAGCTTCTCTTTCATGGCCTCCCAAGTGGCTATGGGTGTCAGACCTCGGCCTCTGCGGGCATGTTCAAGATTGGTCCAATGTTGTTGAGCTTTACCCGTTAATTTCATAGTGGCAAATTTAACTTTAAGGGCTTCGCTCATGTTGAACCACACAAAGTAGTGGTCCATGGCACGGATCCAATCGAGGTAAGCTTGGGGTTCCATGTGGCCTTCAAACTGGGGAACGTCAGCCTTAACGTTCTTTTTGTATTGTTCGTCAGGGTCACGTTCTTGACGTCGATCGTCATAAACATTCCCTTGAGGGATCTGACGATGGGCATGAAGTTCAGGGACAATGGTTTGATTTAGCTCCACTTTCTCAAGCCTCTGATTGATATTGGCAAGAGTTGCTTGGATGGCAGCTAAGGTAGCAGAGATATCAGAGTTGTCCATTTCAGGTCTGGGAAGTCTAGAGTTCCTAATTGGGTGATTGGGAAGGGATAGGAAAGGCTCGTCAGGGTCTGTGATAGTACTGCGAAGACACATTCACCAAAAGTGGAAACTATGGGTCGTGTGTGTCCTTTTTTTTTAATGAATCTGAAATGACCTAAAATAAAAGAAAGACAAAAATAAAATAAAAGACTAAACAATCCTAATTGAATGCAAAAATGATGCCTGCGATGCAAGAACTAGGGTTTTAAGAACCTGGCTCTGATACCAAAATGATGTAAAACCAACCTTAAAATAGAGAATTTCCAAGAATTTTAATGGGTCAATTTTACCAACATGAAAGTGCGGATCTAAGTTGAAAATTTTTAACAGTTAACAGGTTTGATGGGTTTTCAAGAATTGAATAAGTGTAACAGCTCCAATTAATAAATCAACCTTACAATCAATTAAATCCCTACGTGTTTTAGCAAGTAAGAAATTCAATACTGATTCGTACTCTATTCCAGCATGTTGATCACTCAATCTCAGTTATTTTGTGGTCGACAGACAAATTAGATAATATACTAGATAATAGGGCAGTAAAACACAAATATTTAATAAGGGAACGAGTTTACTGAATGCAAGGAAAACAACGTAGATCTCTGCTAGAACAAAGCAATGGCAGACAGTAACTCCACGAGCAAGTTCACGATGGTCAGCGGTGTCACTGGTCGACGTCGACGACGGCAAGGGGCGGCACTGGTGAAGGCAGGCAGTGATGCTGTTGGGGTCCGGTGGGTTAGGGTTTTGGATTAGGGTGTTTGTAATAGGGATTAGGAAGATTATGGTAGAGATTTGTACTGGGAGATTTTAATTGGAGGATATATTTTAGAATTAATCACTAACTCTTAAATTAGATTAGGATTTATCACAAACCCTAATTTTAGATCTCAGTTGTATCACACAAAAGAGAAAGAGCAAGAGCAAAACTCAACACAGATTTTTTTAATCAATAATGGCATATCTTCTCATTCATCTCAAGGCCTTTAAATAGGCTCAAAATACATCTTGATACACATCTCCCAAAATATTCTCAAAATCTAAAAAATACAAAAAAGATTACATATGGCTATAATTGCCAGAAACAAAAAATGGTAATGAAATAAAACTAAACAGGAAAGATGTCCTCATCAAGTATTTTATCTCGTTTGTGTGAAGACATTGTTTTATGTCGTGGATATTTGCGAACCTGGTGATGTTCAGTAATGTTTTCTTGGTGTTAAGAGTGTAAAATTTTTAATTTTATGTGCATGGCAACCATGTGTTGTAAACGAGCAAGGAAAACAACATGTACCCTGTTGTTTTACCATACCCTGAGCTCACTGAGAGTCGTTTGTCTACACTTATTCCTTGGAGATGATGACTTTTTATATGATATTGTCATGGAACTAAACTAGGTATGCTCATGGGATAAGTGGTATTCAAAACTAATGATACATGCATTATTGTTTGGAATATTTCGCACAAAACTTAATCTAGTTGTCATTTGTTGACAAGCACTACAAGTGCACATGCAGGGTTATTTTTTTTTAATAATTTTAATTTTCCTATCTCTTTTCTTGGACTTCTTTTGCCACTTTTGATTTACTTAAATGAATTATTTCTTCCTATTCAAAATTGTGGTTAGATTTTATGCTTGTTATGTGTAAAAGATGTTTTGAGTATACTAACTAGATGGTATGTAATACCGAATAAATTATATGAGTGTGGCTTCTATTTGGTTACTTATGAGTTATGTTTCGGAGGTTTCTATGTATTGACATCACATACCTTATGATCTTCCAGTATTTTAGTTCATTACGTAACTTCATTCTGTTTTCCTCTTTAAAAAAAAGATGTGAACTTATAATGTCTCTTTTCTTTTCGGTGCAGCATCTGACAAAAGGAAGAGTGTGATTGAAGGTTTTTTTACCTTGAAAGGTATTAGATATATTGTTATAGCTGTTATATTCCGAGCAGAGCCCGTGCTTATTTATGTTGTATAAATGCTAGGCATTGTATCTAGTTAAGGATATGAATAAGAAATATAATACATTTTCATGATATTAGAACCCCAACCCTAACCCTAGCCAACCATTAACTGCCACCCGTGGCCTCGCGGTGGGACCCAGCCGCCACCCCACCTCCAAATCTAGATCCTAAATCCAAACCCAAATCTAATCCAAACCCCAAAATCCCAACTCCATCCCTATCCAATTCCAAATCCGGAACTTGCCACCATTGCTGCTGTTGTTGCCGTTGGTCTCACCGTCGCCGAACCTCCTGATGCACGCCATCATCAGAACCCACCGACTGCCACCGCCACAACCTCTGATTCATCATCCGAGCTGGTGGTTAGGGAGTTGAGATTGGTGGGATTGAATTGAGAAGAAACAGAGATTTGATTAGGGGAGTTGGAAACCCTAATTGGAGAACGCCATTACTCGCACTTTTTATGTTAGCGTTATTTGATTTTGATGTTTCTGTTCTGTTGGGGGTGAAGTGTATAGTTGTTGGTGGTGAGGTGTATTTAGGGTGAAATTGAGGGTTGGGAGAGTACGAGATTTATGTTTGGGAGTCTGTAGGGAGAGGATAGAAGGCTCAGGCAGTGGTGGATTTACATTGTCCGTTGGGTCATTCATCCTTACAGAATCTGAAGAAGTTGAGACCTAAATTATTTTCTCTTAAGGAGTTATCTTGTGAGTTATGCCAATTACGTAAACATTTGTGTCTTACCCTCATAAAGTTAGTAAACGGTTGAGTAGACCTTTCGGTTTAGTTCATTCTAATGTTTGGGGACCCTGCCCTGTTGAGTCTCAGTTTGGTGTTTTTAAATATTTTGTTACCTTTGTTGATGACTACTCTCGAACAACTTGATTATATTTAATGAAATAACGGTATAAAGTTTTCTCTATTTTTAAATTATTATGTGCTAACCTAGTTTGATGTTTTCGTTTAAATTTTGCGTAGTGATAATGTCAAAGAGTATTTTACTTCTGAATTCACTAATTTTATGTTCTCTTGTGGTATTCTCCATGAGCCTTCTTGTCCTTACACCCTTCAACAAAAAGGTGTTGCAAAACATAAGAATCATCATTTACTGGAGGTTGCAAGGACTATACCCCTTCATAGACAGGTTCCTCAATGTTTCTGGGGGAATGCGGTCCTCACTACATGTCATCTAATCAACTGCATGCTCTCGTTCGTATTAGATGGTCGAACACCATTCTCCATGTTATTTCCATCTATTGGTCCGTTTCTACTCCCTCCCAAAATTTGCGGTTGTGTTAGCTTTGTTCATGATCATCGTCCTTGTCGTTCTAAGCTAGATCCTCATTCTATTCGATGTATTTTTCTAGGGTATTAGCGTTCACAGAAAGGTTATAAATGTTATGTCCAGATTTGCATCGTCGCTTTATTTCTGCTAATGTCAACTTTCTCGAGTCTCAATCTTATTTCTCTACCACTTCATCTTGTCTGACTCCACTGCCATCCGATGAGTGATTGAATTCCTTATCTACCCTGATCTTTCGGTCTCTACTTTTTTGGCATTTGTGAAACAACGGTCTTCACTACTACCCACAATGTCTATAATCACTCAAGTGTTCCAACGACGTAAGAGCACTGCTTCCGACCTAGCCCACGCTGTTGTATCTATTGTTCCCTCGCCTCCAGTTACTGATACACCACTGCCTGAGCCTACAGCTACATCTCCCGTTACATCCGCTAAACCGACACATACTGTTTCCACACCCACTATTCTCCATGATGGTGAACATTCTGATCTTGATCTTCCCATTGCTATACGCAAAGTGAACCGCTCCACTGTACATCCTTACATAGTCATTTTTCATATGCTCACTTGTCGTCTGCATATTTTGCCTTCATCTCTACTTTGGATACTTACCATGTTCCCAAGTCATTATCAGAGGCACTATCACACCCTGGTTAAAGCCAGGCTATGTGGGAAGAGATAACTGCTCGAGAGGAAAATGGTACCTAGGATCTGGTTCCCCTTCCATCTGGAAAACATTGTGGTTGTTGTAAGTGGGTGTACACTATTAAAGTAAACCTAAATGATTCTCTGATTGCCTAAAAGCACAATTGGTTGCTAAAGGATATTTGCATACCTATGGCAAGCATTGATTATGATGAGACATTCTCTCATGTAACCAAAATACCTTCTGTTCGGATCATTGTTTTCTTAGCTGCTCGATTTCAATAGCCGCTCCGCCAACTTGATATTAAGAATGCATTTCTCAATAAAATTCTTGAGGAAGAGGTTTATATAGAGCAGCCCCCGGTTTTACTAGCAAAGTTGAGCCTATAAGGGTTTGTCGCTTGAAACGATCTTTGTATGGACTGAAACAGTCTCATCGTGTTTTGTTTAGTCGTTTCACTGAGGTTGTCACGATTTTGGCTTGAGGAGTGATAGTGATCACTATGTATTATCGACATCATCACTAGCAGAGGATCCTTTTAGTTGTATATGTGGATGATGTCGTGATTACAGGAGATGATCAAAATGGTATTCAAGATCTGAAGTTATATTCAACAGAAGTTTCAAACTAAGGATCTCGGGCAACTAAAATATTTCTTGGGGGTCGAAGTTGTTCAGTCTAAGCAGGAAATTTCTGTATCACAAAGAAAGAATGTACTGGGCATACTTACCGATAGCGGTATGCTGGGATGCAGGCCATCACACACTCCTACTGAGTATTAGATATATTGTTGTAGTTGTTATATAGATAAAGCCCATGTTTATATATCTTGTCTATATGCTAGGCATTGTATCTAGTTAAGGATATGAAAAAGAAATATAATACCTTTTTAGCTTTGTTGAATTCTGTCAAAGGTGACCCCAACAATAATTGCCTTGTCGAGGTTGGCACTAATTTAATTTCATAATGAAGACCTGATTCGTTGGTATTGTCTTCTTTTGTAAATAATTTTGCTTAACTTTTTCGTAGCAGTTTACATTTGACTAAGCATCTCAGTATGTTCTGTGAAGTTTGTTAATTTGAGATATTTTGTCAGTACCATGCATGAAAGGATGACTCTCTACTTATCATGTCAACTATGTTTTCTTAAGTAATTTGTTTCTTTAATAGGAATCCACGAGGAAAAGAAATGCATGAATTTTCTCAGTTATGTGCTGAAATTACAAGTTAGCAGTGGCAGTTTTAGTTGCCCATACTGAGGACAAGACCCCACTTTATACCAAGAAGAAGTCAACCTTCCAGTTTTCCTATTTTGACAAAGGCATCTATTGAATTGAAGGAGCTCTTTGACTTCCTAAGAAAAGAAGGATGTACATAATATTTCAAAGTTGAATCAGTTCTAGAATCAGTAAAGTGAACAACATAGTAGTTACTACTGTGATCCTGTTTTAATGTAAGGCAGATGAACTCATTAGTGCTAAGCTCATAATATGGAAACGTAAATTAGTGACGATTCTTACTTGGCACCACTATGTAGTAGTATCTCCTTTTCTGTTATAAACCTTTTCTGTTATAAACGGAACTTATTGCTATACTATATCTCATAAAGTCCTATTTCAATTGGTAAAAGAATTCTTCCTATAACACAAATAAACCCAAAGAAGAAGAAAAAAAGATGGAGAGGAAGGAACAGCACTACCATCAGAAAAGGACCAGCAAACTCTCTTCCAGTCGAGCTCCCATGGCCAAGAGAGGTAGGGAGCTTGAGCAGGAGAGACGACAATAGAAGAGAAGCGGAGATAGGAGGTGAACCTGATGGATTAAGGGGGTGGTCGGTTACTAGAGAACCTCGAGCTGTCCATAGAGGGCACTCGAGGGAGATGGGTAGAATCCAAGAGGAGGATCAGAGAAGAGAAAGTGAGGAGACGTTCTCCGGAGGCAGGGAGAGAGCCTACTCAACGTACAGAGAATAGTCGTAGGTCTTATGTCGAAGCCTTCAAGAACGGAAGGGGCGGCCCGCCACGGCCGCCATACAGCCAAGTCGACCAAATTAGAAGAACTTCGCCGGTGGAGGAAATTAACAGGAGAGAGGACGAGCAGGGAGAATGGGAGAATGAATACTGGTACGTCCGAAGAAGATGAGGAAGGTAGAGAAGATACCCACCATCAGTTCGTCAAAGTTGGTGAAGTCGGAGCGTGGACGGCAATGCCATAAGTGTGCGTAAAAGGGCCATACAATTTACGTGTACAAATGAGTGGTTTTGCTACGCTCATAAGAGATTCGGGCATATTTCGAAGAAATGGCTTAAGTTAGCTCCGGCGAGGTCCTTATCTTTGCCCATACCTACGAGCCCTACGCACCCCAAACGTGGCAAGACTCAAGAGAGCATCGCCGGAGGAAGGAGAATAATTAAAGTTGTTATCAATCCGACCCCTATTATGGCGGAATTTGAACGTCGTTTCAAGCATTGTGTTCTCATCAAAGCGCGCACCGGGAACCCTTTAATCGATGATATCGGGAAGCTACTAGAAGCTGACACTAAGACCACCTCTAATTGGGTTTGGATGGTTCAACGCCTACCTCAGGATGTCTTCTTTGTTCACTGCCAAAACGAAGAGAGGTTGGAAGAGGTACTCGAGCTCAAAGGCCTGGAAGGGGAAGATTTTTATATCACTTTTGTTAAATCGTCGTGTAGTATAGGAGCGCAGCAGGTCAGAGCGTTGTCATCAGTGTGGATAAGGGTATTCAACTTTCCCTTCCACTGTTGGGTGCAGTTAGGGTTTCAGAACTTGGTTAGGGGCTTTGGGCATGTGCTAGACATCAACATGAATACCATGGTGCAAAGTCGGTGTGAGTAAGCTTGTATTCAAGTCGGAGTTTAGGATCTGATGTCTATACCATCTATGATTTAGGTGGAATTCGAAGAAGTTTACGAGGTGAAGGCTACTACGGAAAGGAAGAAGAGCGTCTCTTTTCGGAATTTCAAGCAGCAGGACGGAGACGAAGACTTCGGGGGATCGGAAAATCAAGAGGAAGATGAACAAGAGGCGTTCGATCGGGGGGGGGGGTCAAAAGAATTTAATCAGGGAAGATAAGGTGCACGGGAATCACTGTGGGGCCCATAACATGGACACACGTCAAACAGGAGTTGGAGCGGAGAAGGTGGATTGCAGTTATCAAAAGCAGGATGTCGGGTCACATCGCCGTGTTAAAGAAACAAGGCTTCGCTCGATTGCTGCGCACAAAGTACGAGGAATAGGGATTTGAAAGAAGAAAAAAATGCAGGTGGTGGGCTCAAAGGGGGAGTGATGGGTGGTGGGGCATGGGAGGTGATGTTGTCAATGTCCAAAGTGGAATTCGAGGAAAAAGTAAGGGCGGCAGTATTCGAACTTTAGAAAAATTCGAAGTGTATTGGGCTGGTCCTAGGAAGAGATGATAGTGTTGGGCCTGGTAAAATTATTAAGGATATAAGCAGTGCACACAAGGAGTTGGGCCAAATCTTGTGAATGGGACTGTGTGTTAAGTTCGATATTCAGCCAGTAATGGAATCGTGTGGAAACAATTCAGTCGAAGAAGTTGAGGAGCAAGGAAGGAAGGGAATCAATGATAAGACTGGGATAGACTCACACATTGCAACTAATATGGATAACGAAGCGAGATGGGAAGAAGACATGGAAAAAAAGGAGTTGATCTCGGAAGAAGGGAAGTCGCAAAGGAATTTCGGGGATGAGATGATTGGTGCTCTAGAGGGTTTACAAGGAGGGACTAATATTTCTGAATCAAACACCGAGGAGTGGAAGCAACGAATGAGGGAATTAGCGGGTTTTTAAAGGAAGAGCAGGAGACAAATGGATAAATGGGGAACACATGAGCCAAGCGAGGACTAAATTAAAGTGGCGGCAAAATCTAAAGAATCAACGTCAGCCTGTGGAGGTATGTCAATTGATAAATTGTCTATTACAGGTGGCTCTAATAGAGCTGAACAGATAGAACAGGTTAATATTCTTAGATGAGAGGCCAATAGACTATGTTTATAGTAGGGTGTGCCAGTTGCGGGGCTAAGAGGTAGAGGACGGTGTTATAATTGTTTTTAATGTTATACATCTTTTGGAATGTTATGGGGATGCGACAAAGATCTAAAAGTAGATTGATTAGTGACACCATAGCTAAAGACTAAACCAACAAATGGCGCTTTACTAGAAACTAGGATTGAAAATATTAGTATTGTAGAGTTTCGGGCATTAGAGCGCTTAGGAATTTTGACTGGCGATTTAAATCGGCTATCGGTTGTCATCGCTTTAGGGGTAGATCTGGGCCATTTTAAGATGGTAGACGATTTTATCGGTGTGTTTTCGGTGACTATTAGAATCAAATGTAGGAGTGACAACTAGGTCCATATGGTGTCATCTATGTATAGTCCATACGACCCACTTTTCGGTGACTATTAGAGAACTTTTTGTCTTACAGACCCACTTTTTGAAAATATTTGGGGGTCTGACCCACTTCCGAAAATAATTAGCGATCTGACCCAGTTTTGGACACGTCAACATAAACCGTGATTGGAAATAACGGCATTAGTTATTTATATGCCGTTGTTTCCAATAGCGGCATCATTTTATATTTTTTTAGCATGTCGTTATTTGGAGTAACGGCATCAGTATATTTCTCATACAAGTGTGAATCTTCTGATTTGGAAAAAATTCTAAGTGTTGAAACAACTTATAAATAATATCGTTATCCCCAAGAACGGCATTCGAATTACTGATGTCGTTATCTCCAATAACGGCATTCGAATTACTGATGTCATTATTGGAGATAACGGCATCAGTTATAATCAAATGAACTGTTGCATTTGTTTGGAACAATGGCAACAATTCATTTTATTATAACTGATGTCGTTATCTCCAATAACGGCATCAGTAATTCGAATGTCATTCTTGGGGATAACGGCATTATTTATAAGTTGTTTCAACACCAAGAATTTTTTCAAGTCAGAAGATTCACACTTGTATGAGAAATACACTGATGCCGTTACTCCAAATAACGGCCTGCTATAAAAAATGTAAAATGATGCCGCTATTGGAAACAACGGCATACAAATAACCTATGCCGTTATTTCCAATAACGGTTTATGCTGGCGTGTCCAAAACTGGGTCAGATCGCTAATTATTTTCGGAAGTGGGTCAGACCCCCAAATATTTTCAAAAAGTGTGTCAGTACAGCAAATCTTTCCAATTAGACCCAGAATGATGCACAAGGAGGACTAGTTGCCACTATTAGAAATAGTGAAGAGACTGGCCAGATGCAAAGGACGATTCCTGTCGTTTGGTGTGAGGATCACTCTTATTAATTTGATCCTTAGTAGCATTCCTACATACCTAATGTCTGTATTTAAGCTACCAAAATGGGTGATAGGAAGAACTACCAAAAGTAAAAGACTGTTCTTGTGGAAAGAAGTGAGGACAAAGGATTTTACCTAGTAAACTGGGGGAGGATGTGCAAGAGGAAGGAGTTCGGGGGATTATCTTGAACCTGAGAAATATGAATAAAGCGTTGTTAAGTAAATGGTGGTGGAAAATCTGCAGGAGAAGACAAAATTGGTGGTACAAATCAATTGCTCTATATCGAAGAAGGAAAAAGTTTAGATTCAGGGGAAGAAGTAAACATGGAAAGGCCTCATACTTATAGAAAGGAGTGGCTAAAGTGGGTGAGATGTTCCATGCTAATACTAAGTGAGCAGGGAATGAAAAGGACACCAGATTCTAGATGGAAAATGGTGCAGTAACAATACCTTACAAACACTGTTTACGGTGGTCGCACTAGAAGCAGAGAATAGCGAAACTTTAGTATCTGAGGTCTGGAGAAAGGGAAGAATAAAGATTAAATTTTATAATCTACTGATGCAAGAGTGTAGCGATCAACTCCAAAAGCTGAATGATTTTGTTAGAGTTGAGGGTCTTAATACTAATGAATCGGAGGATGAGCGTCAATGGAATTTACAAACGAATAACAACTTCTCTGTCAGTTCGATGTATAGGTGGCTTAACGATGGAGGGTTACGAAGCAGTGAAGCTGTTGCTGCTAATTTCGGTGTGGGAACAAACAGATGATATGTAAATTCTTCTAGAAATTATAAAAGCAAACCTGCTGACTTCTTGCCAGTGTTGACCGTTTCTCGATGCTGCCGCTGACCTGCAAAAAGTTCGAAACATCGGGAATATTTCCGGCGACGAACCCTCCAACGCTCAGGTCAGTAATCGAGAAGATTATGAAATAGCTTTTTTGGAGAAAATACAAATTAATTTTTATGGTGGGGGTAGAAGGCTATTTAGTCGCCTTTGGAAACAGTTTCAAGATAATTACTTGGTGTTTTTGGATAAGAAATTGAGTTTAAATCGTTTCATGATAAGATATTTGGTTTGAACCGACTCTTAGAGATAATCATAAATTTGAATTACTCTTTAAATGTCCTGAAGTTTTTCATAATGGGCAGCCACCCTGACCCAGTAAGACAGACCCGTTTTTCAGTTATTGAGCTTGGAGAAGACCCAGTTCCCATTTTCGGACCCGTTTGTAGTGAAAATTACCGTTTTACCCCTGAAAATTTTGAGGTTCGTGTCCGATGTGAACGGTCCTGACGTAGTTCTATTTTTAGCCATATCACATGCCCCCACTCCTGAAGACTGAGTTTCACAGCCTTTGAGGAGTAGTTTGCCTGCCTTTAATGGCTCATAAATTCATCGGCTTTGTTGGGGACGTTTAGAGCTCGCTTGGAGTGTAAAGATGCTTTCCTGAATTTGTAAAATACCCAGAATTATTTTTAGAATTTTATGGATTTTTTGAATTTTCCCCCATTTTTAATTACTTTTTGAATTTTTTATTCAATTTCCGAATTTTAATAATTAATTTTACAAATGTTTAATTAATTATTCTATATTAATAATTATTTTTTTCAGAATTCAAAAATATTTTTTCGAATTAATAATTAATTTTAGAATGTTTAATTAAATTTTAAATTATTTTTCTGAATTTTAAATAATTAATTCAATTTAATAATTAAATGAAGGGATTAAATAAAAGAAATTGCTTTGATTTAATCACAACCATTGATCACGAGATGGCTCGTGCGCTGAGGAGATCGAGCATCGAGCGACCGAGATGATTTGGCGACGAGGCGACGTGGTGCGATCTGAGCCGCTGATCACCATTGAGCGCAGATCGGGAGGAAGGCCATTTTCTCATTTTCAGTTCAGGGGTGAGTTTGCTCAGTTTTTGACACCGAACGACGTGACTCGGCTAAGCGACACGTTTGCTTTGAGCGTTGACCGTTGACTGGTCACTGTTTTTGCATGAATTCACGGACGGGGGCATGTTTGCTCGGAGCCTGCCACCGAATGTTGAATGTGGTTCGGCTAGGTGACATGTGTCCCATTGACCGTTGACCAGTCACCGATTTTGCGTGATTTTACGATCGGGAGCACGTTTGCTCAGAGCTTACCACCGAACCCTGAATGTGGTTCGGCTGGGCGACACATGTCCCGTTGACCGTTGACCGTTGACCAGTTAACGTTTTTTTCGAGATTTCACGATCAGGGACATGTGTAAGCCCCGTAATTTTTAATACAATATTTTGAATTAATAAATAATTTTTAAATTAATTTATTTAATTATTTTGAATTTTTGTAAAATTGACATTTTCACACATGCAAATATTTTCAAGAATTTAGAATTTTAAGTTGGCAAAAAAAATCTATTATTTGTTATTGGGTATATTTGAATTTTTGGGATTTTTCTGAATAAAGAAAACTACTTTTGTAAATTTTTTAAAGAAATGGGTTTTTTTGTAAAAAGTCTTTTAAGGGTGAAAAGTGAACTTGAAAATTGTGTGGGTGCATTCAGGGCCGGCTATTCAGTAGAAGGCTCTAAGGAATGAGATTATATCCATATTTGATTGATTTTGATTGATTTAATTGAATAAATATATAATTGCGCAATTTTGGGATTGTTGGGGACTTTATTGCAAATATTATTTCTGGAGAGTAAAAGTCAAAAAATTTATTTGGAAATTCTAATCTTTATTTGTAAATAATAATTCTAATTTTTCTGGACTTTTACGAATATTTTATGACATATTTTCAAATATTACAAAGAAAATGATTTTTGTGCAAAATTGCCACTTAGAGTAAAAACTCCAGATTTTCTTTGAAATTTTGGGCTGCATGTGGGCTGGCCAGATCTGGGTTGTGAAGGAATTAAATTATTTTATTTTAAATTGATTGGAAAAACTAAAAATTGGAAGGGATCCATATATGTAAATAAATAATTTTCCATGTTATTGGTTGTTTTTATCATCAAAAATTGAAATTCAATATCAGGGTGTGAATAATTGTTGTATGGACCGAAAGTAATTTATTTTGAATAAAGTGGTTTATGCATGAAAAATCTAAAATTTATTTTGTTTGAACCTATATGTGAATGTGGATGTATAGATCTATATGTGTGGGTAGAGAACATGATTGAATTGTTAAAAGATGAAATTTTGATAGATTATTTGCTATTTTTCTATATGAATTGTAATGGGTTGAAAGTTTGAATTTCGATACACAAATATGGAATTAAATCATTATAAAAACATAAGTAGAAGTATTGGGAACCAAGGGCTAGGGTTTGGGGGTTTAAACCCAGGGTTTGAAGGTCAAGGGTTCGAATGAACAGTAACCGAAGTTATTGTTCATCCCGAACAGTAGCAACAGCTACATGTTGATGTCGTCTGTTTCAGTTTAGATCGCGATTTCGACCGAGTTGTTGATGGAATTACCAAAAACTTATAAAATAGAAATTGTAGCTCACTGTGTCTAGTTTCCAGAACATCTGACAGATCCTCAATCCGACTTATAGATTGTAAGATCTGCAATTTCTACCACTATACTGTCGTAGTTTAAGATTTTGAAAACAATGGTTAGTTTTCAGAATTTATCAAATATGAACCCTTTAATCTAATTTATTTGATTTGATATTTTTATGGTGGATTTCTTGCTGTGTGCTGAATTTAATTTGATTTTTCCAGAATTTAATATTGATTTTGAATGTACTGTTTTGATAAACGAAATCATGTAACTTTCAGATTTTTGATAAAAGATGGTTTCAAAATTTATCGAATATGAACCCTTTAATCTAATTTATTTGATTCCAGATTTTTATGGTGAATTCCTCGCTGTAACCTGAATTTAATTTAATTTTTCCAGAATTTAATATTGTTTTTGAATGTACTGTTTTGAGGAACGAAATCATGTAACTTTCAGATTTTTTGATGAAAGATAGTTTTCAGAATTTATTGAATATCAACCCTTTAAACTAATTTATATGAGCTCAGATTTTTATAGTGGATTCCTTGACATGTGCTGGATTTTAGTGGATTTTTCCAAAATTTAATATTGATTTTGAGTACACTGTTTTAAGTAACAAAATCGTATAATTTTCTGATTTTAAAAAATCTATATTTCCATAGATGAAATGTGCTTCCATACAAATAAAAGAGTTCTCATGGCAATATAGGTTGATTAAATGAATGTGATTAATGAAGAGTATTTTTGTGTAATAAAAACCAAGATAGGTTTAATTTGAGACTTAGGGTTATGATGTGGACCCTAGAAAGACTATTAATGGTACTTAGGGTTGTGAGACTAGAGGTTGAGTGGGACCCTTGTATACCGGCAAATGAGATTTTTGTGGAAGTTGACCAATTGGGATCTTCGTTCTTGGTTTAGTTGTGTTAAGTCCGGTTGGGTACATCAACTCTAGAGAGACTGTGTTTTAATTAATTAATTAATTAATTAAATATAATAAACATAAGGACAGGCACTAGTAGAGATTTGATAGAATCTTGGAAAATATAAGTATGAGCTCTGTTGCCAGTCGGACGGATGTATTCCGGGACTGTGTATTTGTTGTCCCTCTAGTATGTCCGCACGTCGATAGTCGGCATACCTATTCGCGGAATGTCTAGAAGTAAGACGGTTTTGGTATGTTCGCATGTCGAGGGTCGGCAAGCCTATTCACGGAATGTACGGTATATTCGCCCGTCGAAGGTAGGCAGGCCTATTCGCGGAATATACAATGTATCTGCGCGTCGAGGATCGGCAGGCCTATTCGTGGGGTACATGGCAGGGAGGTGATTCTCCGGATTTAGAGCAATGCTTACATGATGCTTGCGCGTCGATGGTGCTAGTCTAGCGGATAGGTACCGGAACTTAGGCCTATTCGCGGAGTATTCTAGATCTTGTTTCTATCACCGTAGTAGGATTAGTTGTATAACGAGAGATTGAACTCTATAAAATGGAGAACCATAAGGGCTTGCACCGGACCTATGTAGTGTGGACTGCATAGAATCCGACAAGTATGCATTAGTAATCATCGTGTGCATTTATGTTTTCTTGACTTGTGTCATGCATGCTTATTTTCTGTTTTCTTACACTTTACACTTAGCCTAGTTTCACTTGATGATTTATGCTTTATTTATTGTTATTTCATGTTCCATCTGTTATTACTGTGTTAGTATGTCTCACTTGTTGACTTATGATTTTATTCTTTATGTTTTCATTTAAGTTTGTATTTATTTTGAATATCACTCACGCCGTTATGGCTGACCCCTGTAGTTTGGGGATTAGGAATATCTCTAGCCTCATGTTTTACAGATAGGTACCATTAGCATGGAATTGGGAGCATGTGGTAGAATGTTTAATGTTATTGCATATTTTGTAAAAGGCATGATTGTAAAGAGAAATTGTATTTATGAGGCTTTTAAATACAGCCGTGTTGTAAAAAGAATTGTAATTCAAAGTGTTCAAATTCCGTTGTGCTTTGTAAAAGAGTTGATGTAATAAAAAAAATTAATTTTCCCTGTATTCGGCTGCTATGTTTAAGGTTACAATTGAAGTTGATTCTGGAATTTGTGCCACGTATTTCTAATTATATTTATTGGAAATTCGGGACGCTACAATATGTTTGCTCAGAGCCTGCCACTGAACGTTGAAAATGGTTCGGTGGGGCAACACGTGTCCCATTGACCGTTGACTGGTCAACGTTTTTGTGTGATTTCACGCTCGGGGTCATATTTGCTAGGCGCCTGCCACCGAACTGTGAAGATGGTTTGACGAGGCGACACGTGTCCCATCGACCGTTGATCGCTGACCAGTCAACGTTTTTTTGGAATTTCACGATCGGGGGCATGTTTGCTCGGAGCCTACCACCGAACGCTGAATGTGGTTCAGCTGGGCGACACGTGACCGTTGAACGTTGAACGTTTGATAGGTCAACGTTTTTTGGGTAATTTCACACTCAGGATCACGTTTGCTCTGCGCCTGCCACCGAACTGTGAAGATGGTTCGGCGAGGCGACACGTGTCCCATCGACCGTTGACCAGTCAACGTTTTTTTGGGATTTCATGGTCGGGGGCACATTTACTTGGAGCCTGCCACCGAACGTTGAATTTGGTTCGGCTGGGCGACACGTGTCCCATTGACCATTGACCAGTGAACACTATTGCGTGATTTCATGATCGGGGGCACGTTTGCTTGAAGCCTGCCACCGAACACTGAATGTGACTCGGCTGGGTGACACGTGTCCCATTGACTATTTTCGTGATTTCACGATCGGGAACACGTTTGCTCGACGTCTGCCACCAAACGTTGAAGATGGTTCGGCGGGACGACACGTATCCCGTTGACCATTAACCAGTCAACAATTTTGCATGATTTCACGGTTGGGGCATGTTTGCTCGGAGCCTGCACCGAACCCTGGATGTGGTTCAGCTGGTCGACACATGTCTCGTTGACCATTGACCAGTCAACAATTTTGCGTGATTTCACGGTCGGGGGCACGTTTGCTCGGAGCCTGCCACCGAACACTAAATGTGGTTCGGCTGGGTGACACATGTTCTGTTGACCGTTGACCAGTCAACATTTTTTCACCATTTGATTTCCCTGACTTCTGGACTTCCTTTGTCGTTTTGTCTTCAGTGACCGTTGAGGTTCTTAGGCTTTCCCAACTCTTGGGGGCTCACAGACTTGAGGAGCCCAAGCATCGCCTTGAGTCTATAAATTCTCCACCCCCCCCCCTCATTCCCCTCATTCTTCAAATTTCTCTTCCAGAAAGAATTCTCTTGGGCCAGCTTGCTAGCGGTCACAGCGGTGTTTCCTTTTTTTGGCAAATTTTCCGACCGTAGCTGTCATATCCAAGGTAAAAAATATTTTTTTTGTATATATATATATATATTATTTTATCAATGATGTCTAGGGTGTCATCAGGAGACGAGACTTCCCCCCGGGTCGTGACGAAAGTCAGCAGCTGATTCTTTCTCCAAAGGTAGACAAGGGGAAGAGGGTTGCAGAGTCAGTTGTCGTCGAGACAATAGTGGAGAATGTGAGGGTGCGGGAGTTCAGTAAGCTTCCAAGCCCTCTGTCGAGCCTTGGTGGGGTTCAAGACTACTCGCCTGACCTCTTAGCGAGTGGTGTATGGTATGGCGCCTTTGTATGAGGAGAACAGGCCGCGCGAGCACTCCGAGGTCGATGACGTAACCTCGATCCTCTCGGAGGAGGATTTGGGTATCGTTCGAGAGTGTTTCATGAGGCCAAGGGAGTTTGACCTCATCTTGCCCGGTCCAGGGGTCAGAGCGTGCACGCCTACTTTGCCCGATACTTGTTTCTTTCCGTTTGACACTTTTCAAGCGGGTCTTTGTCTCCCCCTTTCTCCATTCGTGACCGAAGTTCTCAGGTGGTACGGCCCGGGTTCGATTCATTTTATGTCCAACATGTGGAGACACGTTAACGGCTTCGTGCTGCAGTGCAAAGCAGTGGGGATCGAGCCCCGTCTGACTGTTCTTAGGGGGCTTTACAGGATCCATCGGAAGAGCAAGACGGAGTATAGATAGTATCTCTCTCCACGCGGGGTGTGAAATTGATTGATAACCCCGATTCGATTAAGTCTTGGAGGGAGAAGTATTTTCTTGTTCGGGGTCGTGAACCATGGGTGATTCCCACAAGTTAGAGAGATGAGGTCCCGAAGAGAGCGAAAACGAACTGTTTTTTAGTCCAGAAGAGGAGGAGATGGTAAGGAAGCTCCTGAGTCGGCCTCCTCTAAGTGGGAAAGAAGTAACGGAGGAGTCTCTCTTCAGGGTAGGTCTCAGCCCGATCGACCCTAGTATGCATCCGTTTGTTTGTTCGTTTTTAAGTACCGCGTTTCTTTCATTCTTTTCTTCCTTTTTTAATGGTGTTGCTAATCTCTTCGTGTCCCGTTCCGCAGTAGCTGCAGGCATGGATTTCAAGGCGATGATTTCCAAGCATTCGGGGCTCAACGGCAAAGCCCCTGAGGAGAAGAAGAGGATGCAAATGGCTTTCACGGCCACGCCAGCTAAGGTCGCGAGGGGTCCAGCGTCTGCATCCCCCGTGGTGGATCTAGAGTCCCCCACCTTCTTCTTCGCCTGCCCCGTCCACCGGGGGGTTTACTTTAGGTGCAGCTCTTGTGCTCGAGGCGCCACGACTTACTCCGGTGGCGGAGATGACTCTGACCGAGGAGCACAAGAAGCTCTTCGTCGCCGACTGGCGAGGAATTAAACACGACGGGTTTCTCGGGGACTCGGCTATGTGCATGCAGGTGATCCAACACCACGCAACGCCGAAGGATAGGGCGGCAATGGACACTGGATCGATGGGAGACGACGCCTTGGAGATAGCCAGGGCCAACATGGCGGTGAGTTTTTGCACTTGTCTTTCTTCGAATTAGTTCCTTCCCCCTCTTTTTGCACTTGTCTTTTTTTTAATAACACTTGAGTGTTTTTTTTCTTTTCTTTTCAGATCACTTGTCACTTCGGTCATCTGCTGAAGCGGGTGGCGAAGCAGGAGTTGACAGCGGTGAGTGATAAGGACCGAGCGGAGCGGGCGAAGACTGCTAAAGCATTGGAAGAAGCGAACCGACGCTTGGAGGTTCAGGCGATCCAGATTTCGTTGCTCGAGTTGGCCCTGTCGAAGGCCCAGGAGCAGGAGAGGGCAGACCGGGAGAGAGCTTTTGCGGCCGAAGAGAAGGAGAGGGTTGTGAAAGAGAAGGGTGCAGTGAAGGAGGCGAAGGACGAAGCTGAGGGGTTCCTTCGCACAAACATGGCGCAATCTTATGCCAAGGCCCTGAAGCATGTCAGAGCTCGCGTCCCGGGGTTCGATCATTCGAGGTATTCTCTGTATGACCCCGTTGAAGACGATTCGAATGAGGAGGAGGGCGAGGAAGAGGAGGGAGAGCAGACAGTTGTGGCGGACTCCATGTCCGCTTTAGCAGTTATTCCCGAAGCGGTTGAGATGAGCGGTCGCGAGTCTACTCCTGTTGATCAGTCAGCCGAAGTGGGCCCTTGACTCCTCAGTTGTCTCTTTGTTTTTGGTTTTTTGCTAATGTATAGATGCCTAATAGTGGACTAGCTACCGCTTTGTTGTATCTTTGCATTGCAATGAAAACTTCCTTCATTCTCGTCTCGTGCAATGTTTGATTCTCCTTGCATTTTTGCGCATCTTGTGACAGTTGTTTTTATTGGAGTATTCTATGATTTACTTTCATCAGCAGGTGGTCTTATATGACGGAGGTGGTCGTTACTCGGTTGAAATCAAACGCCTTCGAAACAAACTTCAAGCGGTAGAACTAGGGCTCAGCCGCTCGCGAGAGTCTTTTTAAAGCAGAGATAGAGCTTGGCCATCTGAGAAGAGTATTGTCTCGGTGGGACATGGAAATGAGGCATAAGGACGAAGTCTCCGGAAAGGTCCCCCCATAGGTGTAGAAGATCATCCCTTGGGGGAAGCGATCACTAGAGAGTCTTCGAGGGTCAAGCTTCTTCGTCATTCCTTACTCTCTGCTACCACCGAGACATACGAACTAAGGAATGTAGTGCTCGAGAGGAGCTTAGAAGTGGCTCATCTTAGAAGAACAGTTCTCGAGTTTTCGGCTGGGAGCGCACCTCATCTGACCTTCAAAGTGCGGGACGATTCTCTCAGAGAAAGGATTGTCGAACTAGAGATGTAAATTCATCGGCTGAAACGACTTCTTGATGGTGGTAACATTAGGAGCACTTCTTGTTCGCGTGAGGAACATGCTCGAGGGAGATAGTTTCATGAACTGGCCCTACACTTGCCTGAAGTCCCGCAAAACCCGGGAGACGCTCAGAGCGGAGTAGCTGGTTCGTCTAGCGGGGCATCAATCAGTGGGCTAGTAAGAACAGTGGGCCCCGAAGGTATGACCCGGCTCGTGGGTCTTGAGCTCTCCTCTGAGGGCTCGGGCGGACGAAATAGTGCCCCGGTGCCAGCTGTAAGCCGCAGGCAGCGTGTATCTCTCAAAAGGAGCATCCCTTTTCCTAAAGGAAGTTAGGAAGATTTTTGTAATTTTGTAGAGGCTTATGTTTTAATAAAGCTTGTAACCGGATTCTTCTTATGGAATAAGATTCTTCCAAGTTTTTAAGCAATGTTTCTGTGAATCGTCTCTTTATAAACTCATACCACCTTTGTACTGTGAGTTTTTTGTTTTCAAATTTCAACAGTTGTTAGAGCAATTCCGAATGGTGAACTGCTCCGCACTTGCCTATTTACAAGTGGTTAAAGCGGCATCTCCGAACTTGTCGCTGTAAGAGTTTCAACAGTTGTGGGAGCAATTCCGAATGGTGAGTTGCTCTGCACTTGCCTGTTTGCAAGTGGCTAAAGCAGCGTCGAACCAAGTGTTGGACTCCGAACTTGTCGTTTTAAGAGTTTCAATATTTGTGGGAGCAATTCCGAATGGTGAGCTGCTCCGCATTTGCCTGTTTGCAGTTGGCTAAAGCGGCGTCGAATCAAGTGTTGGACTTCGAACTTGTCATTTTAAGAGTTTCAACAGGTGTTTGAGCAATTCTGAATGGTGAGCTGCTCTGCACTCTACTTGTTTGCAAGTAGCTAAAGCGGCGTCGAACCAAGTGTTAGACTCCGAACTTATCGTTTTAAGTTATGTACTCCTTACCTGGGTACGTATGCTTTAGACTAGAACAGTGGTTTTTTACAACAGTTTTTTTCAGAAAAATAAACTAAGTTTATATAAAGGAGAAACTAAGTGGATGCTTCTAAGTTGCTAGCCTTTATTACATATTTTTGACGTGTTGCAAAAATCGGCCTTATCGAAACAATAAGAAAAACAAAAAACAAGGGAAGCTAGCTTCCTTGGAATTTCATCAAATGCTCGGCATTTCAGGTTCTTGGCACTCTATTGCCCCCCGAGTCTTCAAGGGTTGATATGCCCCAGGGCAGACAACTCTAGAGATCCTGTATGACCCCTCCCAATTTGGAGCCAGTTTTCCTTGTTGGGAAGGAGATTTCTCGGTTTCTAAGAACCAGGTCTCCTTTTAGGTTTGCGGGACGGACATTCTTGTTATAAGACTGCTCGATTCGGTGTTGGTAGATTTGTTGGCGAATGGAGGCTCTCTCTCTCGGATCTCATCAATGAGGTCGAGGTTGCCCCAAAGGTAGTTGGGATTCTGCTCTTCACTGAAGGCAAGTAAGCGAGGAGATGGTAGGCCAATCTCGAGAGGTATAAGGGCTTCAGAGCCATATGTCAAGTTGAAGGGAGATTCTCCTGTTGGGGTTCGCTTGGTAGTGTGGTAGCTCCAAAGCACATTGGGAAGCTATTCAACCCACATTCCTTTCGCGGATTTGTCTAGTCTCTTCTTGAGACCGCTGAGGATTTACCGGTTGGTGTTCTCTGCTTGACCATTGGACTGCGAGAGGGATATCGAGGAAAATCGTTGTTGAATGCTGAGGTCCATACAGAAGTTGCGAACGGTCGCCTCTGTGAACTGAGTCCCGTTATTAGTCACCAGGATCCGTGGGATGTTGAACCGACAAACAATATTCTTCCAAAAGAACTGTTGGACCCTACTTCCCGTGATCGTCGCCAAGGGCTCAGCCCCGATCCACTTGGAGAAGTAATCGACCGCCACAATAAGGAATTTCTTCTAGCCAGGTGCCAGGTGAAAAGGCCCGAGCAAGTCCATTCCCCACATAGCGAAGGGGATTAGGCTGGACAAGGAAGAAAGCTCGGCCTGAGGAGTCTGCCAGATAGATGAGAACCTTTGACAGGAAGCGCATTGACGAACATACTGTTGGGCGTCGCTTAAGAGCATGAGCCAGAAGTATCCATGATTCAAGATTTTGCGAGCGAGAGATCTTGCTCCCATATGGGAACCCACAACTCCTTCATGAACCTCCCTGAGGGTGAACTAGGCTTCCACAGGGGAGAGACACCGCAAGTAGGGTCTGTCATCCGCTTGGGTATAGGAGCATTTATACATGACTCCCTCAATGAGCGTATATCGCTCGGCTCTTGTTCTAACCTTAGCTTCTTTAAGGTATGGGGGGGGACTCCATTTTCGAGGAATTCGAACAGAGGTTTCATCCAGTTCTCCCCATGTGCTGGGGGAGGTATTACCATGAGCTCGAGATTCTTCTCTTTGGGCCTCAAGAGGACCTCAATCAAGACGGTTCGATCTATTCCCTGGAGGGAAGATGAAGCCAATTTTGATAGGACATCTGCTTGCCCATTTTCTTTGCGGGGGATATGAATGACTTCTGCCTCTTCAAAGGTGGCTAGCAGCTCCTTGACCTTGGCTAGATACTTTCTATCATCTCGGACATCGAAACTTGGTTCACCACTAACTGGGAGCCGCTAGATATCTTGACGCGTCGAGCGCCAGCTTTACGGGCCAGGAATAGACCGGCTATGAAAGCTTCATACTACGCTTCATTGTTAGAATCTTGGAAATTTATACGGAGTGAGTACTGGAGAATGAAGTCATTGGGACCAGTTACGATGACCCCTGCTCCACTTCCCTCAACACATGAGGATCCATCAACATAAACGCTCCAAAATGAGAGCTCTTTGCCTTCCTCGCATGGGTCAGGAATAGTGCTTTCCACAATGAAATCTGCAAGGGCTTGAGCCTTAATAGCAATCCTCGGCTGATAGCTTATGTCGTGTTGGCTTAACCCGATAGACCACTTCATAAGACCATGGTTTTAAATCTCGGATTTCGGACTCGTCACGGCAAGGGGTGTTTCGTCTCGGATCGGAGATCTCGGGGAAATGTGATCATATCAGATGTTCATTTTCTATACTCAATAAAAAAAAATTGTTACTAAATAAGATATTATATGGCCTACATGTCATTTATCATATAAAATACTGTACAATATAACTAATGGCATGAATTAATTATGGTAAATCTTCACATAATTTAACAATAATATAGAAGAGAATGTAATATAAGTATATAACTAAATTGAATTTGCATTGATTAGAAAAATATATTAGTTAATAAACTTACTTGACTTTGCATATATATAAACAATAGCGTTGCGAAATCCTCACATTATTTTAGCTTAAGGTCCTATATTGAAAGACATGCAAAAAGTGAAACAAAATTTTCAAATATATTCACAATAACATTTGTGTCTATTTCGGCTGATATTTTGCCAATTTCGGGAATATTTCGGCCGATATTTCGGTAATTTCGACTGAAATCTACACATTTCGGTCCAAAGCGATTAGAGTATAAAATATGTGATTTCATATCGGCAAGCTAGCCGAAACGAAATTCACTGATACGGCCGAAATTTCAGCCAAAATTTCGTTTTGGCTAGCTTACCGATACGAAATCACATATTTCATACTCTATATCGTTTTAGACCGAACTGTATAGATTTCGGCCGAAATTGCCGAAATATTGGCCGAAATATTGCCAAAATATTGCCGAAATTTGTGAAATATCAGCCGAAATAGACATAAATATTATTGTGAATAAATAAAAAAAATTATTTTATTTTTTGTATATATGTCTTTCAATATCGGGCCTTAAGCTAAGATAATGTGAGGATTTTGTCTCACTATTGTTCGTATATATGCAAAGTCAAGTAAGTTTATTAACTAATACATTTTTTTCTAATCAATGCAAATTCAATTTTGTTATATACTTATATTACATTCTCTTTTATATTATGAGCAATGCTCCATTGCAAACCACTGAAGTCGTTGTTGGGAAACAACGGCTTCAGGATTAATATGACCTAAGCCGTTGTTCCCAACAATGGCTTAGGTTATAACATAAGTCGTTGTTGGACTCCAACAACGACTTATGTTTATAACCTAAGCCGTTATTTCCAACAGCGACTTCAATGGTTTGCATACCACCCATTTGCAATGGAGTATTGCTCTTATATTATTGTTAAATTCTGCAAATATTTACCGTAATTGATTCATGTCATTAGTTATATTATCCAGTATTTTATATGATAAATGACATGTATGACATAATATCTTATTTAGTAACCAAAAAAATATATTTATTGAGTATAGGAAATGAACATCCGATATGATCACATTTCCCCGAGATCTCCGATATCTCCGATCCGAGCAAAAAACCCCTTGCCAAGACGAGTCCGAAATCCGAGATTTAAAACCATGCCGAAATTTTGGCCGAAATTTCGGCCGTATCGGAGAGAATTTAAAACAGTGCATAAGATGCCCCAAGCTCCCTGGCATATGCAATACCTGCTTGAGAGGCTGGTCGGAAAGAATGACCAATGAGTGGGCTTGGAAGTACCGGAGGAGCTTGCAGTCGACCATGATCAGGGCGTAGACCATCTTCTCTATCTTTGAATAGCGAAGTTCGGCATCCCGGAGGACTTTACTCACATAGTAGATTGACCTCTGGACTGTCTTCTTCCCTTACCAGGACGACACTGAGGGTTTGATCTGAGAGTACTTCTCCTGGTTTGGACTTGCTCAAAAGCAGGGGATTGACTAGGTACGCCTTGAGTTGGTCGAAGGATTTCTGCTGAGATTGTCCCCACTTAAAACCTTTCGCCCCTCTTAGAGCTTTGAAGAACGGGAGACACTTTTTCCCTGATTTAGGGAGAAAACACCCTATAGCAGCGAGACGCCCTGCGAGTCTTTGTACCTCCTTGATGGTGGAAGGGGGAGCCATATTCAATATAGCTTGGATCTTCTCTGGATTGGCTTTTATACCCCTCTGGCTGACCATAAACCCCAGGAATTTGCCGGATGAAACCCCGAAAGCACACTTAGATGGGTTGAGCCTCATGTTGTGCTTGAGCAAGACGTCGAATCTTTCCTGAAGATCGATCAAGTGGTCTTGCTTTTTAAGGCTCTTTACCAATATATCGTCCACATAAACTTCCATATTCCTTCCGATCTGTTTCTTGAAGACCTTGTTGACGAAGTACTGATAAGTTACCCTAGCGTTCTTCAACCCGAAGGGCATGACGCGGTAGCAATAAAGGCTTTGATCTGTTGTGAAAGAGGTCGATGAAATATCAGGGGGGAACATCCTGATCTGATTATACCCGGAGAAAGCATCCATAAAGCTTAAGATCTCATGACCGGAAGTGGCGTCTATTAGTGCGTCGATGCTAGGGAAGGGAAATGGGTCCTTTGGACACGCCTTATTCAGATCTGTGAAGTCGATGCAAACTCTCCATTTTCCGTCGGCCTTTCTTACCATTACAATGTTGGAGAGCCACTCAGGGTAGCTGACCTCTTAGATGAACCGAGCCGCCAGAAGTTTATTTACTTCCTCTTTAATAGCCCGTTGTCGGTCCGGGGTGAATTTGCGACGCCTTTGCTGGACGGGTTCAGCTTCAGGGGTTATGCTAAGACGGTGCATGAGCAATTCTTCTGATATACCAGGCATATCGGCAGCGGTCCAGGCGAACAGGTCTTGGTTTCCCCTAATGCATTGAACAATGTCAGCTTTGACTTGGTGAGGGAGGACTTTGCTCACTTGAAACGTGATGGTCGGGTCTCCTTCTGAAAAAGGAAACTCTTCTAACTCATCTACTGACTCTGAGACGGCTTGGTTGCCCCCTTGGGGGAGCTCTAGAGTTTCGAGGGAGAGGACCGGACCCCCTACCGAAGTCATATAGCATTTTCGAGCAGTCTTTTAGCTTCCCCTGACTTCTCCCACCCCCGCCGAGGTAGGGAATTTCATCTTCATATGGAAAAATGCGGGTAGAGCGTGAAGTAAAGCTAGGCCGGGCCGGCCAAGGATGGCATTGTACGCAGCCTTTATGTTGACAACCATGAAATCCATTGGTTCTGTTCGGTTTGTTGGGGCTTTGTCAGTGGTTACACCAAGAGTGATGACTCCCTCGATGGTTACTGGCGCCCCAGAGAATCTGTAGAGGGTGTAGCCGGTAGAAGATCTCGAGATAGCTTAAGGCCTTGAAAAGCCTCCAGAAAGAGGATATTAATGGAGCTATCGTTGTCAACTAGGATTCGTCGTACTTCGTGGTTGGCCATGTGGAGATTCACTACGAGCGCGTCACAATAGGGCATCAAAGAAGCTGAAAATGATGAGTGGTCTGAAAAGTGCTTTTGTTATTAAAAGAAAGTATTGTGTTTTGCTAACGTACAAGTTACAACCCTGACAAACATATAAATATGTAAAAGAAAGATGACCATGGGCACCACTACAGGTTAAACTCTTTAGGTGAGACTAACATAACCTAAACGTCTGTGCCAGATATCGGCATCACATAACACAACACTAGCAAAACTAGAATGAGATCTATGTGCATATAGAAAATCTAGATGAAATAGACAACTGTGTTGACTAACACGCCCAATTTCCTGTCCAGCATGTGGATCCGTTATAGAATAGCCTAAAGAATCGAAGGTAATGGCAAGACCACTATCGTACAGAGCACTAATGAAAATAAAATTCATAGATAAATAGGGAACACAAAGAACATAGAGCAATGTGAGAGTGGGAGAGCTAATAGATCTTGTGTAGTGAGAAGTAGTGAGTCATCGGCTATGTGATGTGATAGAGAGTGAGAGGGAAGTGCAGTGTTAATGGTGAGCAGTGTATAATCACTAGTAAGATGATGTGATGCACCAGAATCTAAAATCCAGAAAGAATTCATACTAAAAGTAACAGAGAATGCAGGATACAGAGGAGCCAGCATTGACAAACTGACCTAAGAGCTTGAGTTCTATCTGAACGAGGCAATGCTAAAAAGTGGCCCAATTAGCAGGAGATGACAAAGCTGGAGTAACGGTCATGGCAGAAGATGTAGGGGAAGGAGTATGGTGAGGAGAAATAGGACTGGTATTGTTGTGGCAGGGATCAAAATAAGGACGGCGTTGCTAATGTTGTCGAGATCGGAATGGGGATCGGGATTTTGCTATTGTTGCTAGCGTCAGGAAGAGGGAGGAAGGGATATGGATGGTACTGCAATTGTTGATGCCAAGATAAGGGAGGCAGGGATTACAATGAAGGCGGCGTTGCTGCTGTTGTCAGGATCGGGATGGGGATCAGGATGCTACTATTGTTGCTGGCGTCGGGATGAGGGAGGAGGCATGGATTGGGATGGTGCTGCAGTTGTTGACACCAGGAGGAAGGATGAATGAAGGAAAAGATGTGCCAGCCGAAAAGTCGGTGGAGACGAGAAGGTACTGACGAAGCTGATGCTCCATGGTGTAAAAGCAGTATTACAAAATATAATGCAGAAAATAATTTTATTTTTTATTTTATTTTTATTTTACTTTTTGATTTTTTGTTTTTTTTATTTTTTGTTTGAATCAGATGCGTGTTCGGGTTTGGGTTTGAAGATGGGTTTCGGGTTTGTGACAAAGATTTGGATTTGGATGCGGGATTTAGATTTGGATTTGGATTTGGGAGCGGGAATTGGAGTTGTATTTGGATGTGAGATTTGGATGTGGACTTGGAATTGGATTAGGATTTAGGAGTTGGATTTCGGATCTAGACTGAATTTTGAATTTGGATTGGAAGTTGGATTTTTGGATATGGATAGGATTGGAAGGGATTTTGAATCTGGAGTGGATTTCGAATCTGGATTGGATGGGATGGGATTTTTTTATTTTTTTTATTTTTTTTATTTTGGATCAGGTCGGGTTTGGATGCAGGTCGGGTTGCAGATCTGGTTTGGTTTCTTTGGTGGAGTTGGGTTGCGGGATGAGGCAGGAGAGTTAGGGTTTGGAGGGTAGCCCGGGTGATGGCTAGATGATTAGGTCGGGATAATTAGGGATTAGGCTTGGGCTTTGGGATTAATGGAGACGATTAGACGGGATGATGATGGGTTGCTGGTGATGGTGATGGCTAGATGATTAGGCCCGTGTAATTAGGGATTAGACTTGGGCTTAGGGATTAATGGAGATGATTAAATGGAATGATGATTAGTTGTTGGTTGTTTAGACATGGGATGGGAGCAGGAGGGTGGCACGGGGAAGGGAGGAGGGAGCGGGAGATTAGGAATTAGGGTTTGGAATATGTGATTAGATTTGGGACTAGCATTTGCTTTGATACCATGTTAGGTTAACAGAGAGAGATTGAAACAAAAAAGATGAATGATATTATTGGGCACTAAAGACCAGTTTATATAGGATACAGAAAATTATCTCAACCGTATATCTCTAATAATATATTTAGCATATATATATACTAGATTTGCCCATGGGCACGTGCCTACGGCACGTCTTCGGAACGATGCATCATATAAAAAGCCTTGTAAAGAGTAAAATAATAATTATGTAGCTCAAGTTTGAATAGTATGACAATAATTAGTTGTAAATAAAAGTTCATGTTTCCATTAGTATATGTTGAAGAATAATTATAAATGGGGGTGTAAAATCAACTTCTTAGAAGTTTGAGGATGGAAAATAATTAAATTTAACTGTTGGGGAGATATTTGTTATTTTCAATGTAACATGAGCAATAAAAAAAGCATAAAAAGTCTGAAAATTTACAAACCTGTAATCTGAAAATCTAAATTTCTGAGTAAATAAAGAGAAAATGAGAGAGGGAGAGAGAAAGAGAGAAATATGAAAAAGTGAAGTGAGAAAAGATAGACAGTAATAAAGTAATGAGTTTTTTTAGTTTTGGGGGGGAAAACATTAGTTTTAGGGAAAACTATTTGGAGAAAAAATATGTTTTGAGAGGGTGAATCTGAACCGTTGGTTTTGTTTCAATTGAAGGGGAACCACTTGGTAAAAAAAAATCAAATTGTCATGTGTTTTATTATATATATATATATATAGAGAGAGAGAGAGAGAGAGAGAGAAATCTTCGAATGCACACTACTTTGGTGAGCACTCCGTGAGCTCACGAACTAGAGACCCTATGAAAAATCCGAACCGCTCATATTGTTCTATATACCTTAGATAGCCTAACAATAAAAAATCAAGTAATTTGAAGTTCATTTACCCATGATTTACATCATCACAAAACTGTATGGCTGAAAATTCTAACAGCATGATGGATGGGCAAATGAACTTCAAATTACTTGATTTTTTATTGTTAGGCTATCTAAGGCATATAGAACAATATGAGCGGTTCAGATTTTTCATAGGGTCTTTAGTTCGGGAGTGCTCACGGAGTGCTCACCAAAAGTAGTGTGCAACCGAAGGGGACTCTCTCTCTCTATATATATATACTAGTATCAGACACGTGCACACGTGCACGTGGAAAAAATTGAAGGATAATGAAAAGGGTAAGAAGAAAATAATTTCCAAACCGATCCACTTTCGAAAATATTTACAAAACAGGTCCACTTTCTAAAAGATTTACCAAAATTAGTCCATAATTAAAAAGAAAATAATTTTCAAACTGATCCACTTTCAAAAATATTTACCAAACAGGTTCATTTTCGAAAATATTTACCAAAGTAACCCAACCCGTGCGTTGCACGGGTTGGGTTACTCTCTAAGGGGTTCTCCCATTATAGTATTAGAGATATATATATATATACTAGGCAGTTAAAATCGGTTTTGGACCTAATCGGTCTAGTAGCGATTAGTGATTAATCAGTTAATCAGAAAATAATCGGGGATTAAATCGGAAAAATTGTTATATATATATATATATATATATTAAAAAAAGATATATTCTCATTATGTAGCAACCCTAAGTCCTAATATAAAACTATTATGAAATAATCAAATAGGAAAATATAGTTATAGAGAAAAAGAAGAGGGTACTTGGTTTGAGCAGAGTTTAGATTCTGGATGTAGGTCAGGTCGGGTTTGCTGGTCGGTTTCATCAAACAAAACTATCGGGGAGGAGGACCAGCGCGAGCAACAAGAGGTGGCGCAGATGCAGGTCGGGTCAAGTATGCGATGATGCAGGGGGAGCGACGACGGGTCAGATTTGAGTTTGCTCGAGGAATAAGAAGAGAACCAGTTTGGGTTTGGGTTTGCACAAGGAAGAAGAAGAGAGTGGCGACATGTCGGGTTTGGGTTTGCGTGAGGACCAGAAAGATGTTTGAATTTTGGATTTGGATTTGAGTTTGGGCCGGATTAAGCCCAAATAATACAAATCAGTATGAAAATTAGAGGAGGTGATTTAATCGGTTAACCGGTCACTTATCGGCCGATTAACTACTAATCGGTCGATTATACCCGATTAAATCGCTAACTATTGAAATATTATAAATCGCTAAAAAATAATCGCTTAGCCTCCGATTAGCGATTAATCGGGGATTAATCGGGCGTAATCGGGGATTTTAACTGCTTAGTATATATACATATATATATATATATAGAGAGAGAGAGAGAGAAATCTTCGGTTGCACACTACTTTGGTGAGCACTCCGTGAACACTCACGAAATAGAGACCCTATGAAAAATCTGAACTGCTCATATTGTTCTATATGCCTAAGATAGCCTTACAGTAAAAAATAAATTAATTTGAAATTTATTTGTCCATGATTACAGCATCGCAAAATTGCATGGCTGAAAATTCTAACAGCATGATGGATGGGCAAATGAACTTCAAATTACTTGATTTTTTATTGTTAGGTTATCTTAGGCATATAGAACAATATGAGCAGTTCGGATTTTTCATAGGGTCTCTATTTCATGAGTGCTCACGGAGTGCTCACGGAGTGCTCACCAAAAGTAGTGTGCAACCGAAGGGGAGCTATATATATATATATATATATATATATATATATATATATATATATATATATAGGAAAAGGCTCCGTTGCACACTACCTTGGTGCTCACGGCGTGAACACTACTAGTTCGGGCGTTCAAATCGAAAATCCGAACCGTTCACATTGATCTACACATCTAAATTAGTCTAAATATGTAAAATCAAATCATTTGAAATTCATTTGCCCATCCATCACGCGACTATAAAAACAATGAATTTCAGCCATACAATTTTGTAACACTTCAATGAATGGGCAAATGAATTTCAAATGATTTGATTTTACATATTTAGACTAATTTAGATGTGTAGATCAATGTGAACGGTTCGGATTTTCGATTTGAACGCCCGAACTAGTAGTGTTCACGCCGTGAGCACCAATAGTAGTGTGCAACGGAGCCTTTCCCTATATATATATATATATATAGGGGAAAAGGGGTATGAGCAACTTGCTCATTTAGTAAATAAGCAATTGATGATGTGGCATACATGTGATTGGAAAAATCCTTAAAATGGTTAGTTGTCCAATGTATCACATGCATGCCACATAATCAATTGCTCATTTACTAAATGAGCAAGTTCCTCATATCCCTTTTACCCTATATATATATATATATATATATATATATGTATGTATGTATGTATAACACCACTAATTCGGAGAAATTCATGTGTAATGCAAGTTATGTAATCTAAACCGTTAGAAATGAGGTTGTAGATGATGCGGCCATACTTCTTTTTGAAAGTACGCATGGTCATCTTTCAGATATGGATAAATCTTGCACCTATGAAAACTTGAATTTTTAGTTTGGCTTATGATTCATAATAGATTGCTTACAGTTGATAATCTGAACAAAAAACATTTAGCAGCAGGGCAGAGGTGTGTTCTTTTGTGGAGTGGGGAATGAAACGGTGACACATATCTTCCTTAAATGTCCCTTTGTAAAGCAGATTTGGGTATTGTTCAAAACGGCCTGCAAATTAAGAGGTTTCCCAACCTCTGTTAGATCATGGTGGAATACATGGAGGAACATTAAAAGTGAAGAAAGAAACTCTAGGGACATTATTATGATGGCTTATGTTTGGGTGATTTGGCACGAGAGGAACAAAAGAATTATTTGTTAAAAAACCTGAGCCTATTTCTAATATAATTGATCATATTTGGTATTTTGATCACTTTTGACCAGGTTGTTGCTGCAAGCAAGAGGATCAAGCTAAATGTCCTTCCTTTCAAAGCAGCAGTTGATCAATGTGTGCAGAGCTTTCCCTGGACATGGCACCTCTGGGAGTGGGGTTGCTGCAAGCTATCCTGTTACTCATGCTACTACATCCGGATCTGCTGTGAATGATGATTCAAGCTCTCCTTCTACTGCTGCTGCAACTGGAATTGGGTATGAGACTGGATTGTGTGGTTCCTTATATTGGTTTGATGCAATAGAAGTTCTCATGTTTAGGTTTTGATGATCTTTCTTATTCTGCGGTGTATGACTACTAGCTGCAAGTACTTCTGTAAACAACTATTTTGGCTGTACTTGTATGAGCCTGGGATTTATATTTTTGTATTCTTTTGCTACTTTGGCTGGGTCCCCCCCCCCCCCTATCAATCAAAAAAATGATATGGATAAACATAACATTCATGCATTTGTTTAATAAAAAATATAACATTTCTTTAGCAATATGTATATACAATAAATATAAGATATCTCTTATTAAGAACTTATAAAAAGATAGATTGAGTAATAACATACCAGAGGACTTCTCCATTTGGGAATGATCCAGAGACCATCAGTGACCTCAATAGGATGAAAAGTTTCCTGTGATTATATGTAGCAGTCAAGCCTTGGAAGTTGGAACGATGTGAACACAACTCCAAAAGCTAATATACTCTAAATTATCCAAAATTGCCAATTGTAAGAACATATTTTACACCTAATTATAATTACCAAGAACCATATATAATAAGATTCCTTTCATTTTAAATAAAATCAGCACTACTGCTGATTGTTGCCATTGCTACAAGATTGAAACTTGGTGTTGTGATATCGCCTCATGAATTAAATGCCTTATTAAAAGAAGCCTAACGAGACAACGGGATTGATGTTATTTGAATGCTCTGATAAGAGATATTAACCTGAACATTTGTTACCCAATCACTTGTCTTGCCCAATGAGACTTCATACTTTGGTATGAACTGCAAACCAATGGAATCTGCTGCATGTGAAATGCATGTTTGCACATCATGGTCATCTGGAAATATGGAAGTTATCCAAGTCTGCAGACATCATTGTATAACAAAATGAATATTAGATATATCCAGTAATAAATGAAGATTAGAGATATCCAGCAGCAATTAAATAATTATTTCAAGGGAGAGAAGATGTTGCATTTACTATATAGAAGCATTTTTATAGTGCTTCAATGAAGCAATAACTAGTTTATAAAATAATAATTAAAAAATAAAAAAGACATTTATACCATTATATGTTGGGCATAGGTAAAATAATAAAAAAATTAATGTCTTCGATTTGGTACGGATGCCAAGAATGATGTTAACAACTAAGCATTTTGTCGAAATGATGTCACATTATGTCTCCGATATAAAATAAGGATGCCATGAATTCCAAAAAAATATTATACGATTATATATAACAGGAGAGCAAAATTTGAACTAATAAACAAACCTTAGGGATTTATGTAGCATTATATGTGTGATTATTATTTTTGTTTCTTTTATGTGTGGTGGGTGGTGTGTGTTGTGGGGTGGGTGTGTGTGTGTGGGTGGGGGGGGAGTATATATATATATATAAGAAATCCTTCGGTTGAGCACTCCGTGTGAGCACTCGCCCTTCTGGCCATCGTATGAATGATCCAAACCGTTCACATTGATCTACACATCTAAATTAGTCTAAGTATGTAACATCAAGTCATTTGAAATTCATTTGCCCATCCATTATGTCGTTAGAAGAAGAAAAAATGATATTCAGCCATACAATTTTGTAACATTTCAATGGATGGGCAAATGAATTTCGAATTGATTTTACATATTTAGACCAGTTTAGAATTGTAGATCAATGTGAACAGTTTGGATCATTCATACGATGACCAGAAGGGCGAGTGCTCACGGAAAGAAGTGTTCAACCGAAAGGGCCCTATATATATATATATGTTATAAGGAAAAACAGAGGCTTTATATATATATATATATATAATAAAACACAAAGAAAGCTATCAAGTGGCTCTCCTTCAATCTCCTAAAAAATTAAGGCCCAGATCTAACCTCACAAAATATATTTTTCCCCCCCAAGAGTTTCTCCCCAAAACTCAAATTCAAATCCCCCTCCCAAAACAACTCCTATATTTATTAAATTATTATTTTTCTTTCTCTCTCCCTTCCTTCCTCTTCTATTCAAAAAATTAAGAAAATAAAAATTTTTAAAAAAAATTGAAAAATTGAAAAACAAAAAAAATTAAAAAATTAAAAACTTTAAAAATAATTCAAAAATACCAAAAAAAATCATATAATATGTTTTTTGTTGGACCCCCAAAAGTTCCTTATATAATATGTTTGCTACTTAAATTAATTTGCTGGACCTCCAAAACTATTTTATATGATCAAACAAGGTGCATCGTTCCGAAGACGTGCCGTAGGCACGTGTCAACGGGCAAACCTAGTATATATATATATAGGAAAGTCTTCCGTTGTGCACCACCTATGTTGCACACGGCGTGTGCACTCGGCCTTCCCGCCTTCGTATCGATGATTTGAACCGTTCACATTGATCTACACATCTAAATTAGTCTAAATATGTAAAATCAAATCATTTGAAATTCATTTACCCATCCATTGAAGTGTTACAAAATTGTATGGCTGAAAATCAATATTTTTTATAGTCACATGATGGATGGGGAAATGAATTTCAAATGATTTGATTTTACATATTTCGACTAATTTATATGTGTAGATCAATGTGAACGATTCGGATCGTCGATACGAAGGCGGGAAGGCCGAGTGCACACGAGTGCACACGGAGGGGTGGTGCACAATGGAAGATTTTTCTATATATATATATGTATGTATGTATATATATATATATATAAGGAAAAACAGAGGCTTATGCTTCAATTGCCAACCCAAATAACCAGTCAGTTCAGAATAGTTCACAAGAAAATACAAGATTGGATTTCGTAATTTATGGATGAGGACGGAGGCAGGTGGATGTTTATGATGAGCATTACATGTATACACTAGGAAGAATCTCCTCCAATGCTACCAGGAATGTAGATCTCTTTGATGGGACCTCCCTTGAAACACTGTACAATACAGATAAGATCATTCAATTACTTAATCTAATGGAGTATGTTTCTTGGAAATGGAATGACTTTTATTGGTGGCAAAGGAGTTGAGATACAAATTTTAAATTTCTATTATATATTGTTAGAATACAAGTGCAATTTCCCTCAACCTTCTACAACTTTCAAAGTTTTTGCTTAATGGCAGGGACTTTTACATGGTATCAGAGCAACCCAGGTTCGAATCCCACCAGCTACACAATTTAAATGCAAATTTTTTAAAAAAAATATACTGTTGCGTACTGTCCAGGTCTCAGCCAACAATTTGTTGGGCACTTATCTCATTTTTTTTGTCCATAAAAAAATGGGCTCTCGACCTGAGAGAACGTATTATAATACAAGTGCAATTTCCCTCAACCCTTCTACAACTTCAAAGTTTTAGCTTAGTGGTAGAGACTTTCACATATATAATATGCACAATGTGCGTTACACTCCTTGTTTGTAATTAATAAAGTATGAGTATCAGATTATGTATAGTGTATTCCACTACACTGATATTTCAATAGACAATAATAGATCATCAAAATAAATGCTATATAAATAAATGTATAAATTGAATGCTCGCAGAAAATGTCAAAAAGATTTGGAGGTTCCTATTCCAGTTCAAGATTGATTTTGTGCCTCGTTTCCGAACAGCCGATTCAATATGTGGATCGCAGGGGTTTAATGATTTATTGTAACATTGGTCTACTATCTCTGTTGTCGTCATGTAGAAAGTGAAGCTTCAAGATCTACGAACCATTTTAAGGATCCACAGGGAGATCACCACTATGAGGCATTGTGGAAATCGTAAGTGTTTCACCAGTCCTCAGACACAAAAGGCTCAACTCAGTCCGTATGAACATAAACATATGCATCCCACTTATAAAGGTTAAAAGTACCCATGGCAAATTTAAAGACATGGTAATACACAAAGTTTAGCTCATAGATAAACAAATAACTTGTACAGCATGTAAAAGAAGGGCTTACATATTCTAGATGCTCAGAACAATCTACTTCATCCAAACTGGCAGAATTTGCACCAAAGCATAAAAGCGCTTCGGATAAGACAATCTGCAATATTAGATTCCATTAGTCTTCATTTTCAGTTAATCAAAGAAGGCTACGTTATAGTCTATATGCTGTTAAAAGAACAAAACTAGCTCTGACAATAAGAACGGAAAAGAACAAAGCGACATTACTGTATGTCAAAACAGAATCACAAAGCTATCTAGTCCTAATCTGCACGGGCAGCTTTTTGCACGGAAAAAAACCTTTTCTTTGGTTGCATATTATACAGAGTGCATATCAGATAATTAAAAGACTTTACAGATACATTTAAGAAACAATAGCATGAGAGCCCATGTTAACTGAACAAGTTGTGGAGAGTTTGCCTTGAAAAGAAAATTCTTGAATATTATTTGCTATTTTCACATTGAGATACAGAATGCACAAATTCCCATTTTTCCAAATATAAAACTACCACATGTTTCCATCAAACCTCACAAATTCAAAATCCTTTTTTTTTTGCACGAATCTTGCACTTCTCATAATGGACTTCACACTAACATCACTGCTTCATAACCAGACGATTGGTTTGAGTGTTTTTGGACAATCATTGTTTTATAGATCTCAACCACACATACAAAATTCCAAAACTATGTCAACGTTCCACTAGGATTCAGTCATTTACTTAAAATCTCGAACGCACATTTAGAATTTCAATATGTATATATAGCCGCCTCGCCCGCCTCAAGGCAAGGCCGACCCTGTTTATATATATATATATAAACAGGGTCGGCCTTGCCTTGAGGCGGGCGAGGCGGCCGCCTCGGAACCCCGAATTTTGCATATTTTTAGGGGCCTCCAAAAAAAATCTTGTATTTATATACATATTTTGCACGTAATTTTTTTAGGGACCCCAAATTTAATTTTTTGGCCATTTGTTTTCTAAATTAGTACTTGGGCCGGCTTATTTTAGTTGGGCTTGGGTTTGTATGGAGATTTATTTTTCCAGTCCCTAAATGTCCATCTATTTCTTCACACCCGACGGACCCAACCCGAACACTCGAACCCAAACCTGATCTCCATTTAAAACCCGATCTCCATTCCAATTTCTTTATTGTAATAATAAAAGCTTGATTATGAAAATTTAATTAGTGAGTTTGTTGTAAGAAATGTGAGAACAAGTCATACTTTATTGTAATCATAAAATACAATATTCTGCCTTCAACAATGTGCAATTTTTTATTTATATACGTTTTTCTTAATCTATATATATATATATATATATATATATATATATATATATATAGAGAGAGAGAGAGAGAGAGAGAAGTGAGCCTCATATAGAGTATGAGGAAATTTTCCTCATACAAAATGATTATACTCACTTGGTGGGACCATTATGGAAGATCTACTCCGTCCATCATGTTTATCATGCTAATGGATGTATGTATAGAAAAAATCAAGTGGTTTGGAGGTCATTTACCCATGCATCTTGTGATTGAAAAATGAACGATTTCAAAAGTAATATAAATCGAACCACAAATTAGACCCATATGATGCATGGGTGAATAACCTCCAAACAACTTGATTTTTTCTACACATACATCCATTAGCATGATAAATATGATAGATGGAGTGGATCTTCCATAATAGCCCTACCAAGTGAGTATAATCACTTTGTATGAGGAAAATTTTCTCGTATAAATATGAGGCTCACATTACTCATATATATATATATATATATATATATATATATATATAGAGAGAGAGAGAGAGAGTAATGTTCCGTTGTGCATTAGGCCTGTGCACTCATGTGCACTCGGCCTTCCCGCCTTCGTATCGACGATCCAAACCGTTCACATCGATCTACACATATAAATTAGTCTAAATATGTAAAATCAAATCATTTGACATTCATTAGCCCATCCATTGAAGTGTTACAAAATTGTATGGCTGAAAATCGTTGTTTTTTATAGTCACATGATGGATGGGCAAATGAATTTCAAATAATTTGATTTTACACATTTAGACTAATTTATATGTGTAGATCAATGTAAACGATTCAGATCGTCGATACGAAGGCGGAAAGGCCAAGTGCACACGAGTGCACACAGAGGCCTAGTTACAGCGGAACATTTCTCTCTCTCTTTCTCTCTCTCTCTCTCTCTCTCTCTCTCTCTCTATATATATATATATATATATATATCGGTTTTTCAGAATTGTAGCAAAAAAATTTCCAATTTTTTTTATCATTTATAATTTTTAAAATTAAATTTTGTATGGGGGCGGGCCTCATTTCAGGAATTCGCCTCGGGCCCTCGTAAACTCAGGGCCGGTCATGTATATAATAAACCATCTACTTAAATTTTAAAATTATAACATAATAATCTCACACATTCATTACACGTGTATCAACTCCAAAATTACATGTCTAAGTTAATGAGAGTAAAGGGAACCTCATACGTCTACTTAATTTTAAAATTATAACATAATAATCTCACACATTCATTGCACGTGTTATAATCTCACACATTCATTGCACGTGTATCAACTCAAAAATTACCCATCTAAGTTAATGGGAGTAAGGGAACCTCATACTTATATGAGGTGATTTCCTCATGTAGAGTAGCTGATCAGACACAAAGTAATCCATTATGGACGATGTACATCGTTCACAATGATTTACATGCCATAATATTTTTTATACAAAAAATCAATGAATAAACATGCATCTTACAGAGGGAATTCATGTTTTGTACACATGCATCCTACGACATAAGAAACATGAATAAACCGTACAGATCCCACCATTTGTGTACAACTGCTCTATACGAGGGAATTTACCTCCTATAGTCAATAACCAATACTCTCAAATGGGTCAAGCTACAAATACATAAACTCCTGGTTAGCCATCAAATGCTCCACAAATTCAAGTGAAATCACAATTTCTCATAATCGGTATTGAATAACACTTTTTAAAGTGCAAAAAACAAATACATGCTAGAATGGGCAAATTAACAGCCAACCCAAGAAACCCAGTAATGGGTCACATTCAAATTCACCAAGAAAAAGATCGAGATGATACATACAGCGACATCTTTGTTGCAGCGAATGCGAACGGATTGATAAGATGAGAAGAGGGGTGAAGTGGGCCATTGGTTGGGTTGAGTTGCCTGACTGCAAAAGTGGCATCTTTGTGACTGTGGGTTTTTGGTTTTGAGAAGTGTTAATGGAGTGGGTTGTGGGTTTAGGGGGAGAGACGGGAGGTTCGTGGTGGTGGAGTTGAGGATTGGATGATGGTGGTGTTGGTGGTGGTGAGGGATTTGGACGGCGGATATGCGCTTTAGGAGACGGAGGCGGCCCAACATCATCCTCGATTCAATTATCTGAACGAGATGGCTAAATTGCTAATAGACACCTCCAATTTCTAACTTTTTTTTCTTCTATATTTTAAGTCACAAAACCTTCCAATGGACCATGGTAGCCCCCAAAGTTAAAGAAAGCTTCTGTTGCTCCTTATTTTGGTGTGGGAGTAAAGAGATGGTGAGTTTATATTATGAAGAAAACTACTAAAGATTTGATCTTTGATCATCTCCATAAAAAGTGGTTGGATCTCCCGAGATTAAATCTTGATTGTTGAAAGAGCACCGTGATGAAGGTCTGATGGTTGTTGACACGGCCGATGGACTTGCAAAAAAGCATGAAACACCGGGGATGGCCCTAATAACACCCTCCGACGCTCAAGTTAGAACCAGAGAGAGGAAGAGAGTTTAAAAGATAAAAGATTGATTACCTTCTGACTGAGGGATGGGGAAGGTATTTATAGGCCTATGAATCGGTTAGAAGATTGATATAAATCTGATATCTTCCGTACGTTCCCCCTTTAAGAGATAGAATCGGTTGCTCTTTAGTTGAGGATAAGAGATTTTAGTTACAGCCCTGATGGGATGGATGTCTCCCTTAATGGGTCTAGTCGTTTTTGATGGGCTTAAAAGCATCACATGTCTTGTTAGTGAGTTTATAGAAGGCATGGACCTGTTAAGGAGACTCAATGCTGTTAATATGCATGTATAAGCTTAAAGATCTGTGATGGAATTGTTCTGTCCTGATTTGCTACGATTTTTACCATTATCACCTTCTCCTGTTAAATTTTACTCACCATGCCCCCAGTATCATGAACTCTCAATTTACTGTTGATTTGAATATGAGAAATGAGTGCAATAGCCTTTTAAAGAATTTGTTGAAACACGATTTTTTGAGTAGGGGGGTTCTGGAAAACACCTATTAAGTTATAATTCAAAAAGAGGAGGGGTATGGATATAAGATTGTTTAATTGCATGAATCTGGATTTACAATAGTGGACCAGAAATAGATCCATTAGCTCTTACAAAGGGCATATTTATAGGGGTTGTCAGGCCAGTTGGAGCGTTGACTCTGTCCAAGTGCAGTGTTGACATAGCTTTCACTTTGCTTTAATTGGACATACGTGAATTGTACTAAGAGTTTGTCCATCAATTATGTGTGTAGCACGTGCAAGTTTGTGAGCTGAATTATTCAAATACCCTTGGTGCTAGTTTATGTGTCAACAATATTGATAGGTTTCGACGCTTCTCAACCATCTCCACCACCGCCACCTCCTAAGTCACCAACTTCACCACTCCCAACCCCAACTCCTCCATCTCCACCGCCTTTATCACCACTACACTATTGCACAAACTCTTCCTTCTGACTCGTTTTTCCCATCACTACATCTTGCCTCACCAACAATTCCACCAGCAACTTAGTGCCACCTTCAATTCCACTACCACTTATGGGTCCCCCCCCACTCCTCACCCTCCAGGAGTTCTGGTGAAAGCTATCCTTCTACAGACCTATCTTACCTACCAACTTATGATGCTAGGGGGAAAAGGCCACTAAACAGTTCTTCACCATATATATCTTCAAATCCATTATGTGGAAATGCAGTGAGGCAATTGACCAAATACCCAGCTTATGACCCGAAAGGATAAGTTATATTTCTGCAGTTGTTGCTTAACCTTTTTGTTAGATCTTTATATAAATATGAAATGATGGATCAAATCTTGCCATTCCAAACACTACTTGAAAGCTCAACATCAAAAGGGAGGAGATATCTTTCATAAAAGTAAATCACAATTATTTATTGAATTCAAAGCAGATTGCACCAATGAAAGAGATAGAAGAGCGGTATGACAGAGCACAACAAAGGAAAAGGCTTGGCAAACTAAGCAAGAGATGCCCTTTTCTTTCTTCCATCTGCTTATTAGGGTAGGTGGGCCGACCTTAGGATTGACAACTCGAAGCTTTATAGTAGAGCATCAGCGAAGTATTTGAGTTGCCTCTTGGCCAATTACAACGACATGCTTACTAACCTGGATTATAGATCATATACAGTCCTCTTGTAGATCAATTTATAGCCAAGGTTGGTTCGGTCTTCGCAGGATCGTAACCATGTTTACATTTAAATAGTCGGTCTGGTGATCGACAATCTTTTCAATGACTGCAGAAGATGGTTCTTGCGTGACTGATCTCAGCGCACCCATTTCCCTGAAATGATCAAATACTTCTTAGGAAACTTAGAAGTCTACAGTGTAACCTGTAGGTTCACCTTCCGATTCGGGGTTTACGCCATAGTGGTCATGAATATACACTGGCACTGCTTGCGCGGTCTTGAAAAATGGTTGCTTATCAATCAACATCTGTTTGTTTTCCCTTATCGGGAAACGTCAGCAAACCTCCATCAATCTTGTCATGTATTGGGTGGAAGAAGGCTACGCAATCAGTCGTGGCGTGACTATCACTAGCATGAAACTTGCATACGGGGTTCCGTCTCTTTAGTGTGTCCAATTGGACTTGATGCTCTGGGGCCATACTTTTTCCAAGTGAAGTCTTGTGCCTTAATTCGAGCCATTCTAAATGTAGTTTATGAGGCACACAGGCAATGAGTCAACCCTCTATCATTTAGTAAAAAAAAATCAATCTGTAGACAACATTGTAGCGAAATATGTCTTCATTCAAGAATTAACAATTTTGGCTCTATTAAGACTACCTGGGCATTCTCCCTCTTCGTGGAAGGCTCACAGAAGCACAAATGAGAGATATAATCAACCGGGTGCTAGACTACAAGGTTGGAAAAGTCATCTATTGACCTTTGGAGGGCACAAAACCCCAAAAAATCAGTAACCGTAGGGATACCCAATCACGTGTTGAGCAACCTCAAGCTTCCTATCTACACAATCAATCAGATTGAAATCCTGCAATGTGACTTCCTTTGGTCCCAAGCAAGGTGAAAGTAAAAAAATCCATGTGGTGAAAGTAAAAAAAAACTAACAGGAGGGAGGCCTTGCCATTTGTTATCTTGTACTCAAAAACTCGGTCTTTCAACTTAGTGTGTCGGCAACTTGATTGGTCCCTAAGCTTGCACTTGAGGACCATGCTGAACCCCACCAGAAAAGTCTTGCCACTATGCCCGCTTAGAGCTCTCTTCTAAGTAAGGAAGGAAATAGCTCGTAGCTACGTTATCGGTTTTGACCACAAATCATGACCCGCCTCCACGTTCTCAAGTAGTGCATTGTTGTTTTCATCTCCTTCTCTTGGACCACGCCTTTTGATCTCATTGAGCTTTCAACTCTCATATGCTATTGGGTTACCTTATTATACTAGCACACCGCCTATGGCATAGTCCGATGCATCCGTGTGTACTTCAAATGGCTTAGTGTGATCTGACAACTGCAATACAGGGTAATTGATCACTGGCTGCTTTAGGTCCTCAAAAGCTCATTGAAACTTTTCCGATCAGTGTAGTATCATGATTGGTTGTATGTCCTTCTTTGGGAGATTTTTCAGTTGAGTAGCTCTCTTCAAGTAACTTACGATGAATCTTCAGTAACAGTTCATGAGCCCTAAAAATGATCTTAGTTTAGTCACCCTGGTAGGTGCTTGCCACTCCTCGATGGCTCTGATGCCCATCCAATGCCCTAAGGATAGGATAGGAATAGGATCGCGGTCTGTCCAATGGAGCATTTCTCTTTCTTTACATAGAGGTGATTCTTCCTTAATGTAACCCCTGTTTTTCATTTTTGTGTATTTTTGGAGTGTATTTTTCGTTTTGGTGTATTTTCCCTCTGTATTTTTTTCTAAACCGTATATTGGAGTTGTTTTCAATATATATTCGTTTTATTTCATTTTGAGCTCTTTGTTTTTTAATTTGTTGTCTCTTTGGGTTCATTCTTCATTATTTTGTTCTTTCTTTGATTTTGTTCTTGTCCTTTTTATTTTTGTTCTTGGGTGTGTGTGGTGGTGATTGGTTGTGATCCTATTTCCAATCCTATTATTTGATCCCTAATAAGATTACCAAAGCCAATTTAAATCCCCAATCCTATTTGATATCCTATACAATTTGTATCCTAATTGAAACCCATTAATTCAAATCCTACTACTACTCCTAATTACCCACAACCCAAATACCCATTAACCCAACTTGTATTATTAACCCTAATCCCTCCATCTAAATACATCCTCCCTCACACAAACCCTAACCCTAATAACCCTAGCCTCTCTCTCACCCGGCCTCCCTCCTCTATCTCTCTCCCCGCTGGTTGCACCGCCCCCAGTTAGCACCTGACCCCAGGCCGAGCTCCCTCTTTCGACCTGTGTTCACTCCGACGCCCAAACACCCAACCACCACCACTTATTCGCCCCTTCACCATCTCTCTGTCTCTCTCCACATCCCCCTCCCCCCCTCCGATCGTCGCCGTCGACCTGTAGTGCCGGCAGGGCCAGCCTCCGTCTTTCCTGACCTTTCTCCCTTTCTCTCGATTGGTGCACGTGCACGTAAGTTGCACGTGAATCGTTGGTTCGTGGATCTTCGGTTGTGAGTTCGTTGATTCGTACATTTTCGTTCGTGGGTTTTGCTCGTTGTTGGAAATCCACTCCCGTTATTTTTGATTTTCATCGTTCTTCATCTTCGGTTAAGGCAAGTAACTTGTACTCCAATTTATTTGTTTGATACAAGTCAAAAATACAACCTACAATGTAGTTGGGTCTAGAGACGACTCTTGTTTGTGTTATGTTTGATGGGTTTTGTCTCTATCGTGAAAATTTGACCATAGATGACTCACGACGTAATATGGACATGAATTAACTTAGGTTTTACCCGTTATTGATTTTGATCATGTATGTGAGACTTTTGTGAGAATTTGTGATTTGGTTGAGACCCATGTGATATACTTGGTGTGGGCATGCTAGATACCCTAATTCATGATGTTTGGACACTTGGTAGACTCGATTTCATGTTTGGTTGTGTTTTGAACAAGTTTTATATGATATATGTTGAGTTGTTGTAAAAGGAAAAAATCTGTATTTTGTTGCTGATCTGTTTTGTTTGCTATTTTGAACTGTCTTGAAGTCAGTATCTTAGTTTCGATATAAAACATGAGTTTTAGAGAATTTCGTTTATTTTCAAACCCTTCTGACCTTGCTCGATTTCGTTTTCGTATGTGTGAGTTATGACTGTTTTACTACAGAGGTGTCGATCTTTTCAAGATTTTGTTTTTCACTGATTTTGACGACTAAATGATTTTGATACTGATGCTACATATATTATTTTGATCCAAATCTTTGGTCAGTGTTTCTTTATCTAGTTAAGGATTACCCAGAATTTTGGTGAATTTTATTGATGAGTTTTATGTGTTGTTTCATACTCGTTTATGAAAACTATACTTGTTGTATTTTGCTCGCTGTTCTGTAAAGAACCTTATTTTCACTATGACTCATTTTACTGTATGAAAAATGTTTGTGAAATATGAAAGTTAGTATATTTTATCTATTTTGATATCACTTTGGTGGAATTGGATTTTGT
>JACEHZ010000587.1:0-125000 GCA_017893485.1 Hemerocallis citrina
GTCAAATTCCTTGTAGTGCTCGATTCCTTCATATAATTCCTTTAGAGCGTACTTGGCCTCATCGGGGGCCAGACAGCGAAGGTAGGGTCTACCGTCCGTTTTTATGTACAAGCGTTCGAAAAGTATCTTGTTGATTATGATGAACCGTTCTGAATGGACCCTAGTCCTTCTAGCCTCGGCTCGATCTTGAGGAAGCTCGCCCTCAGCCAGAAATTTTCGGATGAGAGTCATCCAGTTGTCCGGCTGAGGTTCGGTGGCAAGGCAGACGACTTCAGGGAGGCTGATGCTAGGATTAAGGAGAACTTCGATTAGGACGGTGTTGTCGAGCCCTTCGAAGGATGATGAAGTGAGTTTTGACAAGGAGTCAGCCTGAGCATTTTTCTCCCTAGGGATTCATTCAACCGAGGAGTAATCGAAGGACGTCAAGAGCTGTTGGACCATCGCCAAGTATCAGACCATTCGAACGTCACGAGCCTCGTACTTCCTGGTGATCTGGTTGACCACGAGCTGGGAGTCGCTAAAGACCTAGATTTGTTTGGCCCCCGCCTTGTGCACCAGGGTGAGCCCAGCGATCATAGCCTCATATTTCGCCTCGTTGTTCGAGGCTAGGAAGTTTAGGCGAAGGGAATACTGAAGAATGAAGTTTTCGGGACCTTTGAGGATGACGCCCGTGCCGCTTTCTACTTTGCAAGATGAGCCATTGACAAAAACTTCCCAGATCGGATCAGCCTCTGGAGTGTCGGATGGCTCAGCGATAGTGCACTCCATGATAAACTCGGTGAGGGCCTACCCCTTGATAGCTATCCTAGGCTAGTAGCTGATGTCGTACTAGCTTAGTTCGATCGACCACTTGACTAAGCGGTCGGAACTTTTGGGCTTGTGGAGGACGACCTTGAGAGGCTGTTCCGTAAGGACCTGAATAGAGTGGGCCTGGAAGTAAGGGCGGAGCTTTCGCGCGGCCATTACCAGGACGTATGCCACCTTTTCCATCTTTGCATATCTCGTCTCGGCCGAGAGCAAGACTTTGCTCGCGTAGTAGTGAGGCTTCTGAACACCTTCTTCTTCCCGGACAAGCACGGCACAGAGTACGTTATCCAAGGCTGAGAGGCACAGAAAGAAGAGTTTGCTCGGTTCGGGTTTGCTCAGAAGTGAGGGGTTGGCGAGGTAGGACTTCAACTGGTCGAATGCCTGTTGCTGGGTGTAACATCTTGAATTTTCATATAATTAAATATAAATTTTTCGTTTGATTTCACATGTCTCGCACGTGCAAATTAATGTGCACATTTGGCCTTAAATTATTTTTTATGTCTTGAATAAATATTTCTTTTCTCTTTTAAAAAGCCTATTATTAATTATTATAGAGTCCTAGGCCTAAAAATTTAATCCTAGCCCACCCAAATTAAATTAAATTAATTAATTAAAAGCCCAAAGAATTAGCCCACCTAACTAGCCCACTAATTAATTCATTTGTTAATTAAAACAACTTGTATGGTAGACCGGCACATGTAACCAATTAATGAACAAATTAGTGTAACAAATTAGGGTAACCAATTTATTAACAAATAGAGTCATGTAAGAAATTAGTGTAACCAATTAATGAACAAATAATTATAGGTGTGCATGACGGGGCATGTGCAAGGTGATGAGAGGAGAGGCCGGCCATTGCTTTGTGAATGGAGAGAGTGGGAGGTGGTTATGTGCTCATGGGTGGTTTTTCTAACTCCCAAATGCATCTTAGCCATTCAGCCCAACACATCTCAACCCTTCATTTGACCATGAATTGTGTATAAATAGCCCCCTTTGTCATTCTTTATCTTTGCACCTAAGAATTTTAACGAGAAAGAGAAGAAATTGTGTGAGAAAAAGATTGAGTGTGTGTTTTCTTGCAATTGGAGGCCGGCCAAGTTTAGACGAGGGAAACTCGGTTGTGCACAAGCAAGGAGGAGGGAGCTCGGATTTTGCAAGCTTGGAGGAGAAGGCCCGCGGCTTGGATCAAGAAGAAGGGAAGGCAATCGCTTTTAAGAAGTTTTTCTTTAAGAATTCCCATTTGTGCTTCAAAAGATGGGCAATTTCTCTACTTCTAATCTAGATATCATGTTAGTAGGCTAAATTTATGAATATGCTAGAGTAAATGATAAAATTGCCATGTGATTGCTTAAAAAGTAGTTGGGAAAAAGAGAAAATGTTGTTGGTCAATATAAGAAGATTCGTAGATTGGATTTGAATTAGTGAATTAGAACTTATTTTTATGTCATATCAATATATTTCATGATAGAATATCTATTTTAATTAACCATGCTAATTTGATAATTTTACTTAGTGAATGACTTAGTTATTGATTGAGATGAATGAATATTGATATGTGTTAGTTGCTAAATGGCTTAGTTGTTATTTCAATTATGTAGTGATGATCTGATAAGAGAAGAAATAGTCTCACTAGAATATGTTTTATGAGTATAAGAAATTTTATAAATAAGCTTTGATGAGAGACAACATTTTATTTGAAAAATTGATAATATAATTTCTTTAATACAAGTTGGAAGGAAGATTTCATTATATTGGGAAAAATAAGAATTTTGTTAATTTAAATATATGCATTATACTTTATTTTTGAAAGGAAAAGTTCTGGAAAAGAATTAGATCCTTGAATGGTACAAATTAATTGGGAAATCGAAATTATTAAAGAAAGAGTTATAAACAGATCAGTAGAATAAAGGAATTTTAACTCAAAATTATAACAGAAAATGAGTTTGGGCATACTGGTTCTTAGCATGGGTTTAGAGCGCTGTGAACAGTGCTGGAAGTCTTGGGTTCGAGTCTTGAAGAGGCTCTATTTTTGTTGAAATTCAATTTTTCTCAAAATACAGTACAGTATATTCTTAAAGTATTTAGGCGAGCTTCTATCGCTAGCCGTTGTTGGACTTCTTGGTCTTCAGGTGCGCTCTGAGTTGGTCACTGTAGCACAGCGGGGGTCTTGGGTTCAAAACCCGACAGCCTTTCTTTTAATTATTTTCGATTTTTTTGGGTATTTAAGAGTTTTTAAAGAGCATAAAAATTAGAAAAAATTCTATTATTTCTCTAAAATTATTTAGACTTTATAAAAAATATTTCCACAATATTTTGACATATTTTGTGAGAATTGGAAGTGATTCTTATATATTAAAACAATGGAATGAAGAACTTGATAATTCTTCTTAAAATATGACTTTTGTATGATTAAAGAAAGAGGAAATTTTGAATGTAAAGAGTTTTTATGTAGAGATCAAATTATAAGATTTCGACATAAAAAATTGGAGTAAGTCAGTAAATGAAATTGGTGTTTTTAATATATCCAAGTGTGCATGGAAAATAAAATAAAAAGATCATGATGGATTATAGAATTTGTGAGTATAAACACTTAATTATGGTGAACATGAAAAGAGGTTAAAAATCTATAGTATAACTAAGTTCTTACACCAGCGTGAATGAATTATTTGAGGATAAATGTTGTAGAAAGACCAAGAATGGGTCGTTGTTATCAATTGTTGTTTAAGACCGTTGTAGAGAAAATGCTAACTCTAGGGTGTTAATTTATTCATGATTCAAATATCTAAGGACAACACTATAGCGAAGATGTGATGAAAGTAAAAGAAAAACACAAGTATGAGGGCCTCAAATTCACAGTGTGAGAGTTTTCACAGGCTGTCTACATGATGCGTCATGTCATGGCGTGAATCCATCTCCGGAATTATCGGGATCATGGCGATGCTTGTGGGGTGCTTGGTGACTACGTAGTGTCATTGTCCCATGACGGAGGCGAATTGTCATAGGCTGTCTACATGATGCGTCATGCCATGACGTGGGATTCCCCTCTAGACTGTCTGGACATGTGCTCGTAACTCATAAAACATCCAAGAACTTACTATAGTTACTTCAGTAGTTAAACTCATAACGTGGGATTCAACCCTACAAGATGAAGTACGGTTAAGGGCTTGTCCTCGGATCTATATAGAATGGGATGCATAGGTTCGAACAAGTATGCATTGGTGTCATGAAATATAAATAACTGCATTAAGGCTAAGTGCTCAAGCACACACGACATCAGTAGGATAGTCCCTCCTTAGCTTTGTTTGTGATCAAGTTTGTCTTTTGCAAGTAAGAGAAATTGATGTATTATATCCTAGCGTCGGTTGTATGCAACTGACGTGCCCACAGTTTTTATGCAGGATAAAATGAATAAAATGACTAAAGAAGAAATGTTGCTTAAAGAAATATTTCAACTGTTATTTTAATTATGTATTATGTTGTATTTTTCTTCCGCTACGTTGTGTTGTATAAAAATTTAAATTCCTTGTAAATTGTATGAAGTGAAGTGTAAAGATCCCGTAGAACCTCGAATTCAGGCTTATTTGGAATTAGGGATGTTACAAAGTGGTATTAGAGCCACAATTCTGAGTAGTACGAATTTATAAGGAATGACACCCTAGAGTGGACATTAAAGGGTGAGTTGGGTATAGCGATTTAAATGTAAGCTGCTTACATTTGTGTTGCTCTATGATTGATGCTTCTTCTTCTCCCTTCCTAAAGATGGTGAACCACCACGTCCCAGCAGACGATGATGAATGGCACATAATTGAAGAGGACTACTACCCTGGACAAGGAGATTCCGACGAAGAGGAAGAAGATCCCGAGGAATATGAAGGAGAATGGCCCGAGTCCTGAGAGACCACCCCGCTTCCGAACTCATCAGATGATTCATTCGACGAGGAAGAACCAATTCCAAAGGATCGCATCGAATCTCTTCAAAGGCAGGTAAAGACTCAGAAGAAGTGAGCAAACCAATTGCAGGCCCAGTATGCAAAGTTCAAGGAGAATATGGCAACCCTCAGCCATCATGTTTGGGAACTCGAGAAGAGAAAGAACATGTATGATGTACTGAAGGAAGAGGTAGCAGAAATACGGGAAGAGCTTAGGAAAGACAAGAGGAGATGTTCAGGATAGGTGGCAGCTATTAGCAAGAAAAAGGTTCTGGTGGAAGTGCGGCTGATTCCAGTGGTTCAGGATTACCCGACTGTGTTCTTGGAGGATTTGCCCGAGCTACCCCCGCATCATGATGTAGATTTCAGCATCACTATCCAGCTAGGGAGTGCACCTATTTTCAAGGCACCGTATAGGATGGCACCTGTGGAGCAGGATGAAGTTAAGCGGCAGATTGAGGAGCTTTTGGAAAAAGGATTTATTCGGCCAAGTGCATCACCTTAGGGAGCACCGGTATTGTTGGTGAAGAAGAAGGAGGGGTCGATGAGGATGTGCATCGATTACCGGGAGCTGAATAAGGTGACTGTTCAGAATAAATATCCAATTCCACGAATCGATGGCCTGTTCAATCGTCTACAAGGAGCAGCTGTCTTCTTTAAAATAGACATTCGGTCAGGATACCATCAGGTTCGAGTGAAAGCAAAAGATGTGCATAAGACTGCATTCAGAACTCGGCATGGGCATTACAAATTCTTAGTTATGCTATTTGGTGTGACAAATGAACCTGCAATCTTTATGGACTTGATGAACAGGGTTCTGAGGCCGTTTATTGATTCTTTTTTCGTGGTGTTCATCGATGATATTCTTGTGTACTCCAAGTCGGAGAAGGAGCACACTGAGCATCTGGCTGTGGTTCTGAAGAAACTTCAAGAGCATGAGTTGTACGCCAAGTTATCCAAGTGCGATTTTCTTAAAATCTGAAGTGGCATTCCTGGGTCACATCCTTTCTAAGGAGGGAGTGACTACTGATCCTCAAAAGCTAGAGGCAGTGAAAGATTGGGCAAGGCCTACTACAGTGAAAAAAAATCAGAAGTTTCCTTAGGTTAACTGGCTACTACAGGAGGTTTATTCAAGGCTATGCTCAGATAGCCGTGCCGCACGCTGGTTTGACCAAGAAGAATGTAAATTTCAAATGGACTAAGCAGTGTGAGGCAAGCTTTCAGGAGGTGAAAGAGAAATTGACTACTGCTCCCATTTTGGCTTTGCCTAAAGCAGGTGTTGAGTATGATGTCTACAGCGATGCTTCACATCGTAGGCTTGGGTGTATCTTGATGCAAGAGAGAAAGGTAATCGCTTATAGGTCTAGGAAACTAAGACCACATGAGAAGAATTATCTGACTCATGATCTGGAGTTGGTTGCGATTATCTTCGCTTTGAAACAATGGAGGCATTACGTGTACGGTGAGAAATTAAACATGTACACAGACCACAAAAGTTTGAAGTACATCTATCAGCAAAAGTACCAGAATCTAAGGCAACGGAGATGGTTGGAAGTACCTGAGGACATACGTCCAGAGATTAAGTACCATCTGGGTAAGGCTAATGTTGTTGCTGATGCACTTAGCTGTAAAAGCAGTTTAGCTCGTTTGATCACGACCCAGAGGCATCTTGCAGAGGAGTTGGATTAGGCTAGAATTGGGGTAGTTTTGTAAGGTTTGGGAGCATCTTTGGCTTAGCTAAGGCTTCAGTCCATGCTGAATCAAAGAATTATAGAAGGTCAGAAGGAGGATGCAGAGATTCAGAAGATGAAGGATCAGGTTTGCGCAGGCAGATTATCAGAGTTTCAGATCATGGATGAAGTGTTGTGGTTTGGAGAAAGGTTATGTGTTCCGGATCAATCAGATTGAGGGAGAGTATTCTTTAGGAGGCACATGCCACTCTTTTTTCTGTACATCCTGGGAGCACCAAGATGTACAAGGACATCAAGCTGCATTTCTGGTGGTCAGGTTTGAAGCATGATGTGGTTGAGTTTGTGGTGAGGTGCGAGAATTTTCAGCAAGTGAAAGCCAAGAATTAGAAGCCCAGAGGTTTGTTGCAACCTTACCCATTCTGGAGTGGAAGTGGGATAACATCAGCATGGATTTCATCACAGGTTTGCCCAAGAGTTCGAAAGGTAATGATGCGATTTAGGTCATAGTCGATCGACTAACCAAATCGGCTTACTTTTTGGCAATAAAACTCACTTCGTCTATGGATAAGTTAGGCGGGCTGTATGTTGGGGAGATCTTCAGGCTTCATAGTGTTTCGTTGACCATTGTGTCTGATCGAGATGTACAGTTTACTTTGCATTTCTGGAGGAGTTTTCAAGCAGCTTTAAGTACTAAGACAGATTTTAGCACCGCCTTTCATCCTCAGACTGATGGACAGACTGAGAGGGTCAATCGAGTTCTTGAGGATATGCTTCGGTGTTGTTCTAGATTTTGGAGGCAATTGGGAAAGGCATCTAGCTCTGGTAGAGTTTGCCTACAACAACAGTTTTCAGACTAGTATCGGAATGGCTCCGTATGAAGCACTGTATGGCAGGAAGTGTAGAACGCCTGTATGCTGGTTTGAAGTAGGGGAGCGGCAGATGTTTGGGCTCGAGATCATGCAGCAAACCTTAGAATAGATCGATTTGATCAGGAAGAGGTTAGTGGATGCTCTGAGTAGGTAGAAGAGTTATGCTGACAACCGAAGGAGGGAACTTGAGTTCGAGGAAGGTGACTTTGTCTTCCTGAAGGTGTCTCCTAGTAAAGGCGTGATTCATTTTGGCAAAGGTGGGAAATTAGCCCCAAGGTACATATGCCCTTATAAGATATTGAAGAGGATTGGGAAGACTGCTTACCGGTTGGAGTTACTGGGAGAGTTGTCTCAGATGCACAATGTATTCCATGTGTTTATGCTGAGAAGGTACATTCCAGATTCAAGTCACCATTTGCCCGAAGTACCAGAGGGTTTGCAGTTAGATCTGAGCTACACTGAGCAGCCGATTGAGATTGTGGATAGTCGGAAGAAGGTCTTGAGGAACAAGACGATACCGATGGTCAAAGTAGTCTGGAGAAACTAGTTGGTTGAAGAGGCTACTTGGGAATCTGAGGAGAGGATGCTGAAGGATCATCTCGAGCACTTTGTTTGAATTGTATTATTTTTCTTTCTTCTTTTATGTTTTGTTTCTCACTCTTTAAGCGTAGTTTCAGGGACGGAACAATTCTAAGGAGGGAGTGTTGTAACATCCTAAATTTTCATATAATTAAATATAAATTTTTCGTTTGATTTCACATGTCTCACACGTGCAAATTAATGTGTACATTTGGCCTTAAATTACTTTTTATGTCATGAACAAATATTTATTTCACTTTTAAAAAGCATCTTATTAATTATTATAGAGTCCTAGGCCTAATAACTTAATCCTAGCCCACACAAATTAAATTAAATTAATTAATTAAAAGCCCATAAAATTAGCCCACCTAACTAGCCCACTAATTAATTCATTTGTTAATTAAAACAACTTGTATGGTAGACTTTGTCATGTAACAAATTAGTGTAACCAATTAATGAACAAATAATTATAGGTGTGCATGAGGGGGCACGTACATTGCACATGCACGTGCAAGGTGATGAGAGGAGAGGCCGGCCATTGCTTGGTGAATGGAGAGAGTGGGATGTGTTTTTGTGCTAATGAGTGGTTTTTCTAACATCCAAATGCATCTTAGCCATTCATCCGAACACATCACAACCCTTCATTTGACCATGAATTGTGTATAAATAGCCCCCCTTTTCATTCTTTATCTTTGCACCTAAGAATTTTTAAAGAGAAAGAGAAGAAATTGTGTGAGAAAAAGATTGAGTGTGTGTGTGTTCTTGCAATTGGAGGCCGGCCAAGCTTAGACGAGGGAAACTCAGTTGTGCACAAGCAAGGAGGAGGGAGCTCGGATTTTGCAATCTTGGAGGAGAAGGCCCACGGCTAGGATCAAGAAGAAAGGAAGGCAATCGTGCTTTCAAGGAGTTTTTCTTTAAGAATTCCCATTTGTGCTTCAAAAAATGGGCAATTTCTCTACTTCTAATCTAGATATCATGTTAGTAGGCTAAATTTATGAATATGCAAGAGTAAATGATAAAATTGCCATGTGATTGCTTAAAAAGACTAGTTGGGAAAAAGAGAAAATCTTGTTGGTCAATATAAGAAGATTCATAGAATGGATTTGAATTAGTGAATTAAAACTTATTTTTGTGCCATATCAATATATTTCATGATAGAATATCTATTTTAATTAACCATGCTAATTTGATAATTTTTCTTAGCGAATGGCTTAGTTGTTGATTGAGATGAATAAATATTGATATGTGTTAGTTGATAAATGGCTTAGTTGTTATTTCAATTATGTAGTGATGATGTGATAAGAGAAAAAATAGTCTCACTAGTATATGTTTTATGAGTATAAGGAATTTTATAAATAAGCTTTGATGAGAGACAACATTTTATTTGAAAAATTGATAATATAATTTCTTTAATACAAGTTGGAAGGAAGATTTCATTATATTGGGAAAAATAAGAATTTTGTTAATTTAAATATATGCACTATACTTTATTTTTGAAAGGAAAAGTTCTGGAAAAGAATTAGATCCTTGAATGGTACAAATTAATTGGGAAATTGAAATTATTAAAGAAAGAGTTATAAACAGATCAGTAGAATAAAGGAATTTTAACTCAAAATTATAACAGAAAATGAGTTTGGGCATACTGGTTCTCGGCGTGGGTTTAGAGCGCTGTGAACAATGCTGGAAGTCTTGGGTTCGAGTCTTGAAGAGGCTCTGTTTTTGTTGAATTTCGATTTTTCTCAAAATACAGTATAGTATATACTTAAAGTATTTAGGCGAGCTTCTTTCGCTAGCCGCTGTTGGACTTCATAGTCTTTGGGTGTGCTCTGAGTTGGTCACTGTAGCACAGCGGGGGTCTTGGGTTCGAAACTCGGCAGCCCCTCTTTTAATAATTTTTCTATTTTTTTGGGTATTTAAGAGTTTTTAAAGAGCATAAAAATTGTAAAAAATTCTATTATTCCTCTAAAATTATTTAGACTTTATAAAAAATATTTCCACAATATTTTGACATATTTTGTGAGAATTTGAAGTGATTTTTATATATTAAAACAATGGAATGAAGAACTTGATAATTCTTCTTAAAATATGACTTTTGTATGATTAAAGAAAGAGAAAATTTTGAATGTAAGGAGTTTTTATGTAGAGATCAAATTATGAGATTTCGACATGAAAAGTTGGAGTAAGTCAATAAATGAAATTGGTGTTTTTAATATATGCAAGTGTGCATGGAAAATAAAATAAAAAGATCGTGATGGATTATAGAATTTGTGACTATAAACACTGAATTTTGGTGAACATGAAAAGATGTTAAAAATCTTGAGTATAGCTAAGTCCTTACACCGGCATGAATGAATTATTTGAAGATAAATGTTGTTGAAAAAGACCAAGAATGGGTCATTGTTATCAATTGATGTTTAATACCGGTGTAGAGGAAATGCTAACTCTAGTGTGTTAATTTATTCATGATTAAAATATCTAAGGACAACACTATAGTGAAGATGTGATGAAAGTAAGAGATTAACAAAGTATAAGGGCCTCGAATTCACGGTGTGAGAGTTTTCACAGGCTGTCTACATAATGGTCATGTCATGACGTAAATCCATTTCCGGAATTATCAGGATCGTGACGACACTTGTGGGGTGCTTAGTGACTACGTAGTGCCATTGTCCTATGACGGAGGCGAATTTTCCATAGGCCATCTACATGATGCGTCGTGTCATGATGTGAGATTCCCCTCCAGGTTATCTGGATATGGGCTCGTAACTCATAAAATATCTAAGAACTTACCGTAGTTACCGTAGTTAAACTCATAATGAGGGATTCAACCCTACAAGATGAAGTACGGTTAAGTCTTGCCCTCGGATCTATGTAGAATGGGATGCATGGGTTCGAACAAGTGTGCATTAGTTTCATGAAATATAAATAACTGCATTAAGGCTAAGTGCACAAGTACACACAACATCAATAGGATAGTCCCTCCCTAGCTTTGTTTGTGATCAAGTTTGTGTTTTCTAAGTAAGAAAAATTGATATATTATATCCCAGAGTCAGTTGTATGCAACTGACGTGCCCATGGTTTCTATGTAGGATAAAATAAATGAAATGACTAAAGAAGGAATGCTGCTTAAAGAAATATTTTGACTGTTATTTTAATTATGTATTATGTTGTATTTCGCTTCCGCTACGTTGATGTAAACATTGCTGTATAAAAATTTTAAATTCCTTGTAAATTGTACGAAGTGAGGTGTAAAGATCTTGTGGAACTTCGAATACAGGGTTATTTGGAATTCGAGGTGTTACACTGGGAGTCGCCCCATTCGAAGCCTTTCGTCCCTTGCAAGGCCTTGAAGAAGGGGAGGGACTTCTCTCCAGATTTGGAGAGGAAGCGGGCCAATGGCCGCTAGTCTTTCCCTGAGCCGCTGAACCTCCTTAATGCTTCTGGGATGGGCCATATCGATTATGGCCTGGATCTTCTCGGGATTTGCCTTTATGCCGCGCTGGCTGACGACGAACCCAAGAAATTTTCCTGAGATGCCAAAGGCACACTTGGCGGGATTGAGCCTCATGTTGTGTGACCGGAGGATGCCAAAGGCCTCCTCAAGTTCGGCGGCATGATCCTGCCCCCGTTGGCTCTTGACGAGCATGTCGTCAACGTATACCTCCATGTTACGACCGATCTGATATTTGAAAACTCGGTTGACAAGTCTCTAGTAGGTGGCCCCGGTGTTCTTGAGCCCAAAGACCCGGTAACAGTATAGACCTTGGTCGGTGACGAACGATGTTTTGGCGATGTCCAGAGGGAACATCAGCATCTGATTATAGCCTGAAAAGGCGTCCATGAAGGTCAGGAGCTCGTGACCCGACGTTGCGTCGATCAGAGCATCGATGCTCGGGAGGAGGAAAGGATCTTTGGGGCATTCCCTGTTGATATCCGTGAAGTCTATGCAAATCCTCCAACTCCAGCTGGCCTTCTTGACTATCATGACGTTAGCCAGCCACTCGGGGTAGCTGACCTCCTGAATGAACCGGGAGGACAACAGTTTTTCCACCTCCGCTTTTACTGCTTATTGCCTCTTCAAGGTGAACTTACGTCACTTCTGATGGATTGGCTTGGAGCCCGGGGCAATGTTCAACCTGTGCATGATTAGGTCCTCAGAAATCTCAGGCATGTCGGACGGGGTCCAAGCGAAGAGGTCGATATTGTGGCGAACACAATCAATCAGACCTGGATTTAGGTTGGGGGAAAGGGTGCAACTAAAATGGAACCACTTAGACTTGTCTTGTGCCTTGAATGAGACCTCCTCCAATTTGACCGCTGGCTCCGACTCTTGCTGGCATCTCTCAGGCGGGAGCTCGACAGCATCAAGGGGGAACACCCCGCCTCCGACCGCGGTCATGTAGCACGAGCATGCAGACTCCTGATTCCCTTAGACAATGCCGACCCCGAGGTCAGTGGGGAACTTCAACTTCAAGTGGTAGGTCGAGGGGACAGCCTAAAATGAGCAGAGGTTGGGTCGGCCGAGGATGGCATTATATGCTGCCTTGATGTTGACCACCATGAAGTCCATTGATTCAGTTTGCATAATGGGGGTCATGCCGGCTGTTACATCCAGCGTCACGATCCCTTTGATTTGCACCGAGATGCCTGAGAACCCGTGCAGGGTGTACCCGGCCGGCTTTAGCTTGTCTTGGTGGAGTTTGAGGTTCTGAAATGCTTCTAAGAGAGGAGCTTGACTGAGCTTCCGTTGTCCACGAGGATTCTGCGGACTTCAAAATTTTCTATGACGAGACTGATGACGAGGGCGTCGTAGTGCGAGAGCTGGACCCTCTCTAGGTTTTCTCCGGAGAAGGAAACCGTTCGTTGCTGAATTTGGGGGGAGGGATGGTCTCGAACGGAGTTAACCTCTCAGACGAAGGCCTTATGGGAAGTGTTGGATTCCCCTCCCATGGGTCCACCATGGATGCAGTGTAGGATGGCCTGCCCTCCGGTTTCCTCGTGCTCGGGGTCCCGCTCGAGTCGCCGGTTGTTCGTTCGAGGGGGAGGCTGTAACGCCCCGCCCCAATACTCATATATTTTTTTATTATTTTTAGAAGATAAATTAACACTTATAGTACAACTGCCCACCACGGCTGCCTCTCAAAAGGTGGTTAACCAATTAGGTGACTCTTTATCATAGGCAATTTTATTTATATTAAATTATTCCTTGAATACTCCCGATATGGGATTACTTTATACAATCACATCTTTACTTCACAAATCTCGTGCACAGTGAAGCCCCCCCCCCCCCCCCCCCCTGCCACGTCACCATACCAACCAAGGCAACTCTGATTTTTGCTGTTACTCCCGAAATCAAATCCCGAGGGCCCTACACAAGGATGACGTCATCATCCCTCAACCAGCACACAAATGTGCTGTTGTTCTCTTTTTATCTCAACGTGGGCCCCTTCAACCTCTCTCCCCCTTACTTTTAATATATATATTATATTATATTATATATATATATACTATTCAGAAATTACAGGATATTACATACACCCCACCTTTAGAAATCAGTGTCCTCGCTGAGTACGGGGTACACAATCTAGCCTAGGATCCTTCTTTCTAGTCGATGTGGAGAAGTCCCGTGAGTGTCGCTCTCATCTTTGGAATACTGAAGACCAATCCCACTCCGCGGATCATTCTGTGGCCCTTACATCCATCGTCCCAGAATACTGGGATTGTTTCAATCCACCGATCATCCAGGAGTCCATAACTCACAGCTCTCCCACACTCGGTGTCGAAAGTTGGCTCTGATACCATTTGTAGCACCCCGCCCCAATACTCAGACAATTTTTTATTATTTTTAGAAGACAAATTAATACTTATAGTACAACTGCCCACCACAGGCTACCACTCAAAAGGTGGTTAACCAATTAGGTGACTCTTGATCATAGGCAATTTTATTTATATTAAACTTTCCATGAATACTCCCGATATGGGATTACATTATACAATCACATCTCTACTTCACAAATCCCATGCACAGTGCAACCCTGCCCTCCCGCCCTGCCCCGTGGGACCCCCCTGCCACGTCACAATACCAACCAAGGCAACCCTGCTTTTTGCTGTTACTCCCTAAATCAAATTCCGAGGGCCCCACACATGGATGACATCATCATCCCTTAACCAGCACACAAATGTGCTGTTGCTCTCTTTTTATCTCAATGTGGGCCCCCTTCAACCTCTCTCCACCTTACTTTTAATACATATATATATACTATTCCAAAACTACGGGTTATTACAAAGGCGAAGGCCTCAGATTTCTCATATCCCTCCGATCCCTTGGGCTATCCTGGGTGAACTCCCTCAGGTACCCTCTTTGGATAAGGGCCTCAGTCTCGTCATTGAGGGCCCGACAGTTGTCCGTCTCATGCCCATTGTCTCGATGGAAATGGCAGTAGAACCTTTTGTCCTTCTTCTTGTTGTTGCTTGGTCAGAGAGGGAGTCAGACGAACCCTTTATCCTCGATCTTCATCAGGATTGCCAACACGTTCTGTGTCAGCATTGTATACCTCTCAAATTGGGGGACCGAAGGAATTTTTTTTAGGCCGGCGGCCTCTTTCGTGACCTTCTTGACGAGCTCAACGTCGTCTACCTTCCACTTTCTCCTAGAAATGGCTTCTTTGGTGCCCTCAGGGTTTAGGGCCTCTTCCGCTTGAATGTACTTCTTGACCCTGTTGAGCAGGTCGGGGAAGTCGACGGGTGGTTTCTTGGCCAAAAGCCTTAAGCTGAGGATGCCGAAGGTTGTGTCGGAAAGCTGCCGAAGCCATGATCACATCAAGAGAGGAGACAGACCTCACCTCGGTAGTGAACCTCCACACAAATTCGCGGAGTGACTCCCCTTCCTTCTGTCTAAGGTCCAGAATGGACGCGCTCGTCTTCTCGACTATGAAGTTCGCTTCCAATTGGTCGAACGAGAAGACTGAGCCGGGGCGAGCTTCAAGAATCATTCTCGAGCCGGACTTCACAGGGTGGCAAGGAAAGCGCGGCATAGGAGGGGATCTAAAGCGATGTGAATCATCATGAGGGTTTTAAACCCCTCCATGTGATCAGCGGGATCACCCTCACTGTTGTATGTCTCGAATTGGGGAGGCCTGAAATTTCTGGGGATTTTGGCTTCCAAGATTTGAGTGGAAAATGGGGGTCAGGTCGGCCAATAACCATGGCCGGGCATCGGTCCGCCCTCGCCGAGATGGGCGATTCGGTTCTCCATCTCTCGGAGGCATCGGAGGACGGCATCTTCCTGTTCAAGAGGGTGGGTCGAGCCGTGGAATTCACCGCCCCGGGCTTCTGGCTGAGGGATAGAGTCATTGCATGCCTCGGTCCTAGGATTGCCTCGGATTGCTTGGAGGACCACATCCCTAAAATTCTGAAACTCAGCCCTCGTAACTGGGGCTTGTCCCACCAGGTCATGCGATGGTTGAGGTCCTCAGGGAGAGCGGCTGTGTCCCGGCTCCCGTTCTGGGGTCAGGTGCCTGCCATGGTTCGGGACCGAGATGGAAGGGCCCCTCCCCTAGTTCGACTGGTCTGCCTATTTTGGATGAAGCGCCATAAATCAGTGGCGGCTGAGTGAGAAGTGCCTGGTCTGGGCCCGACTACGCCATTGAACCGTGGTTGATTGGAGCCCTGGGCGTCCGCATGGCTGTGATAGGGAGGAGGATCGAGACAATGCCCGGAGGTGACGTCCCTCCCTGCTTTTGGAGCCATGAAGGAGCTCGGACTTAAGATGGCGTCCCTAGCTGGGTTCGGATTGGCATCAGTACCTAACAGTTTCCCACAGATGGTGCTAACCTGATGTTGTTTGTTTTTGGGGTGTGGGGGCAACAGGTGTGAGTTCTTGTAATTTATGTAGCAGAAGATGTGGTACTGGCGTCGATCTGATCCTAGGCTATAGGACCCGCTCGGGGGTAGCAGGAGAGAGGTAGAGGTCGGGTGCTCGGCTCGGATCTAGTAGCTTGGCTCAGATGAATTAGCTCAGCTTGGATCTTCGAGACTCGGCTCGGACTCTTGTACCTGCACACTGCCTAGAAACACTGGGAGAAGTCCCGGCGACAGGCCCTCCAACGATCTAGTCAGTCACTGAGAAAGCAACAGTAGCTAGGGTTCAGGTGGGGAAAAGCTTATTACCTTTGGAAGTGATGAGAGGGTCTGGTATTTATAGGCAGGGGTAAACGGGTCTAAGACCTGAATGGACCGGGTCAGACATGTTTGCTTGTGGGCCTGAATGTGCTGAAGCCCGTTTGACCTGATGATCACAGGAGAGCAAAATATGAGGAGATCTGATGGCCCAGATGGGGCCACATCATCCACCCAATATCAATATATATATATATATATATATATATATATATATATATATATATATATATATATATATATATATATATATATATATATATATATATATATATATATATAATATGAGATGGTGAGCTGAAGTTCTTATTGTGAGCTGAAGTTCTCAGTCGTCCGATCGCGTTTGATCGCGATCAAACGGCTCAGAACAAATCCCGCTCCACTTCTGAGTTGTTAAGGGGCAAAATGGTCAATTTCTATCCTACTCTTCTTTCTCACTCAGCTCACGCCCTCTCCCTCTCTTTCCCGCTCTGTCTCTTTCGTTGTCGAAAAAACCCTGCTTCTTTCTGAGCTCAGCTCATGCCCTCTCCCTCCCGCTCTATCTTTTTCTTTGTCGAGAAAACCCTACTTCTTATCGTGAGCTATTCTCTCTCTCTCCTCGACGACAAACCGTTCTCTCTCTTTCTCTCTTTGAGGAGAATTGCTGTTAGGGTTTTGATTTCTACTCTCAGTGGGTTCTGCCTCTCTCTTCGACAACAAACCCAAATCGCCATTAGGGTTTTGATTTCGATTTCTACTCTCAGTGGGTTCTTTCTTTCTCTCTCTGCGACGAAAAACCCAAATCGCGATTAGGGTTTCGATTCCTGAGCCCCCAAATCGCGAAGAGAAACCCTAGCCCCCAAATCGAAATCCTAGATCTCAGATACTGAAAATATGTATGCTCACCATCTCATTTCTTTCATCCCCAATCTCAAATAAGAAAACCCAAATCGAAACCCTAAGCTCATGAGATCTATCTTTAATTTGGGGGCATTTTGTGCATATCGAAACCCCTTATCACGGTGGGTTTGGCTGACGCTTGACGCCCTCTGTCCTCGACTGCCATTACAGGCTCAGATTTCGGAGGGAAGATTTTGGAGGGAAGTGGAGCTACTCACTATTCGACACCAGTTGACATTTGTATATTTGGTATGTAGTTTCGTCTCCTTTCGGTTCCAATCAATTGAGCAGGAGTAGTAGTAGTAGTAGTAGAGAAGTTTATAATGTTTCTTTAGTACTGAAGAGATCAAGCCTGATGCGACGTTGATATCTACATTTGTCCAATTAGTACTAAAGAGATCAAACCTGATGCCACGTTGCCAAGAGCTCGATGCACTGATTGGTAGTGCTATGATTGGGCTTAGAGTGATCTGGGTTATCTAGTGTTTCACATCTTGATAGGAAACTGTAATGACAGTCTCATTCATCCATAGTGTCGTTTTATGTGATTACATTGTTTTTTTTAGGGAAAAGGTGGAATAAGGCCACCCTGTTTCGTTAATAAGAAGTTAACAAAATAACCCCGGCGTACCGGAAAAAAACAACAGTACAAAACAAAAGTAAAGTGCATGAAGAAAATGAAAGTAAACAAACATACACCCCCAACAAACCCTGGGGGGTGGGTCTAACAATTCGAACATCCAGCAACCAGAGAGTACAGTAGGCTGAAGCAAAAACATAAGCTGGCATAAGCACTGTCACGACTGGTGTAGTCAGTCCCTCAGTCCGGTGTCGGCCCAAATTCTACCTCCTCATCATCAAAATCCTCTTCCTGGAATACTTTAGCTATCCTTCCTCTTGCCCCCGTTGCCGCAGCTGTTGTCCAAAAAGAGATAAGATGCATGATATGAGTCAGGTTACCAGAAATACGGTTACATGAAGCACGAAAATAAAAATTATTTCTGTCCAACCATAACACCCAAGTTGTTGCTACAATTGCAATGTACCATGCCTCTTTCATATCATGGCGAATCGTTGCAAATTTAGGGCCAATCCACAAATCCTCATAAACGCCGGGGTAGTCTCCTATTCCTAAGGCTCAGAGCACCTCAACCATAGTAGCCTTACTTCTAGGACAGTGAATAAAAAGATGATTTAGGTCTTCCACCTGAGTGTCGCAGAAACCACAGTTGGTCGCCACATTTGGTTGCCTTTTGGCAAGGTTTTGCCTAGTGAGGATAACATTATTGAGCACTAGCCATAAGAACACTCTGACTTTAAGGAGAGTTTTCACCTTCCACAGCACCTGTGCCCAACTAGGCCTGCATCCTCGAAAGTGGATCCGATGGTACAGAGATCTCACCGAGAAAGCGCCCTTGCTCGTAAGTGCCCATCGCTTCTGATATAGGCCTTGGGTGCACCGTGTGCCTGCCCATGAGATGTGAGCTTGCATGTCAAGCAATTGCTGTTGGAGATCTGGGGTGAGCGTTCCTCAGAACGCTGGTCTCCAACCTCCCCTTTTCCACCCTTCGGCAACAGACATATTCGGTCGACTCGATCTCTCATACAGCTCTGGTAACAATTCCTTCAGGGTGTGTGCTCCACACCACCTGTCCCACCAGAATCTGGTGGACCGGCCATTGCCGATGGTCGACGTGACTGCCGAATTGAAGGGGCCGCTAGCCTTGGCCATTCCTTTCCAGAGTCGCGAAACTTTAGTCCCTACTCGGAAGCCAAGGTTTCTCGTGCCTTTACCCCTAAGATAAGGTTGAATGAAGTCCTGCCAACCTTCCCTGCAGTTGTGGAATACCTTCCACCACCATTTTCCCAGTAGGGCAAGGTTCATATCTCTCAGGTCAATGATGCCTAGCCCTCCATGCCTCTTCTTCATGCAAGCGATACTCCATTTGATGAGGTGGTAACCTCCTTTGTCCGGATCTGCCCCCTTCCAAAGGAATCATTTTCGAATCCGGTCAATCCTGTGGATCACCCAATGTGGAAGCTCGAAAAAGGACATGTAGTATATCGGCAGGTTAGACAATACTGAGTTGATGAGGACCACTCTGCCTCCGAGAGACAGCGATTTACCCTTCCAACCAGACAGTCTGTCCTCCACCCTGTCAATGATTGGCATCCAGTCTGCTTTAGATAATTTCCCTGGTCTGAGTGGAAGCCCTAGGTATTTGATAGGGAAGGTAGACATCGTACAGTTCAAAATAGTAGCGTGTATCCCTGCTTCCTCATCGGATAGGGAAATTGGAGTCAGTGCACTCTTGTGAAAATTAATCCTAAGGCCTGACCAGGCCTCAAAACAGTAAAGGGTCCCTTTAAAGCAGACTGTTTCTCGTCTAGTCCCATTGCCAAAGAGAATGGTGTCATCTGCATATTGGAGGATCGAGCACCCTTTAATAGACGCTGAACTGGCCACTGGCATGAGCCAGCCTTTTTCCTGGCAATTCTCAAGCATAACCCTCAACACATCCACTACGATAGTAAATAGGAGTGGTGATAACAGGTCCCCTTATCTTAGGCCCTTCCTGCAAGGGAACGGCTATCCCGATTTACCATTCACTGATATGGCCGTTTTGCTAGTCTGCAGGCACTGCCTGATCCAGCCGATCCATTTATTCCGGAAGCCCCTACCCCTAAGGGCCTCCAGCAAGCACTTCCAATCGACCGAGTCATAAGCTTTCTCAAAGTCCAGCTTAAGCAGAAAGCTCTTAGAGTTGGTCGTATGGCAACGGTGGATCACCTGTTCCGCCGTTGCTACACAGTCTAGAATATTTCTGCCCTTAATGAAGCCCGTTTGAGATTTGTTGATAAGGTTGTCCATAATACACCCCAGGCGGATAGCTAGGATTTTCGAAATAATCTTTGCCGAGCAGTTTATGAGGCTGATCGGTCTAAAATCGTCCACTTTCGTCGCCTCTTCCCGTTTGGGAATCAGCACTACCTCCGCAAAATTAAACATACCCAATCTTAGCTTGTTATTAAAAAAGTCATCCAGTAATGGCATAAAGTCCCATTTAATTTCTTCTAAGAAAAATTGGAAGAATATCATTGGGAACCCGTCTGGCCCTGGCGACTTGTCCGCTCCCATGTGACTGATAGCCTTTTTAACTTCCTCCTCCAAGAACGGAGACTCCAGACAGGATAGCGAGGGCGAGGGCTCGAGCTGGTAAGTCTGCCAGAAATCATTCCTGAGTGGGATCCGGAAATCATTTTTCTTCCCCAAGAGGTCCTTAAAGTAACCTTGGAAGGTTGTGGAAATCACTTGCTCATCTTGAACTGTCCCCGAGCTTGTTTCCAAGGATAAAATAATATTGGACCTTCGTCTTGCACTAGCCACTCGGTGGAAGAAGGCCGTGTTCGCGTCTCCCTCCTTGAGCCACGAAATTCTAGATCTTTGCTGCCATTTAATTTCTTCCATTTTATCGAGATTGGCAATAGTTTCACGGAGTTCTAGAAGTTTGTTCCTTTCCTCCTGAGACAGGTCTCTCGACTCCTCCACCCTTTCAAGTTCGTCAATTCCTTCCAACAAGGAATCTTTTGCGCGCCAGATGGTCGAGAACCTCGATCGGTTCCATTTACGAAGCCGCTTTCTTAATCTGTGAATTTTTTCACACCATCTGGCCGCAGCATCTGCGCCAGTCACAGGAAGCGCCCAGTTTTCCATCATCAGGTGATGAAAACCCTGAATCTCCAGCCAGGCCTTCTCAAATCGGAATTTTCTATGACTTTTGGCTTCCTGAAGCCCAATGTCAAGCAGGATTGGAGTATGATCTGACGTCGGTCTAGGGATCGATTTAGTAGTTGCAAGGGGGAACTTAGCCTCCCAATCCATCGAAATGAAAATCCTGTCCAATTTTGCCATAATCGGGGCAGACTGCATGTTAGACCACGCAAAAAGTCTATCATTAATAAGGATATCTATCAACTCAAGTTCCGTAATCACCCTATTGAACTCTACCCTATCCCTGTCGCTGGAACCTCTACCCTTGTGTTCGAACGCGAATCGGGTAATATTGAAGCCCCCCCACGATCCAGGCCCCCGGCCAGCGGCGACGAATATTGGCCAGTTCATGCCAAAAGGCGTCACGCTCTGACGCCACATTCGGCCCATAAACAACTGTGATCGTCTACATAAACTTATCAGATCGTCGAACCAGTCATACAGTCAGGGAGAATGTACCCATAAAGACCTCTGAACAAGTGAGCAGGTCCGAGTTGAAGCCAATGGCAATTCCCCCTGAGGCTCCCGCGGAAGGCCATAAAACCCATTCTTTGATCCTGTTTCCCCCTATTCTCTTGAGTTTGGTCCCGTGATTAAGTTTGGTCTCCTGAAACCCAACCACATCTGCTTTGGAATTCGTGATAACGTCTCTAACCATATCTCTTTTACCTTTATCTCCCAAACCCCGGACGTTCCAGAATAGCGTATTCATTGGGGAACCATGTCCGAGATTACAGTATGTGAGGAACTCGGGCAGGTTTCGCCCTCAGCGACCGTTATCCCCTTAGAGTTAGATTCTAGATCCTTATGAACACTAGGTTTAGCCCTCTCAGTTTCCCAACCCCTCATTTTGTTGAGAAGTAGCGCATTACGTTCCTTATCACAGACTTCCAAACCACAGGTGATAGCTAATAGAAAAACTTCAGAGTCTGACATGAAATTTAAAATATTAGCCAGAAAAAGTTTTGTACCTCCATTGACGTGTTTAGCCGCATTGGCAGCCGTAGCTCTCTCCAGAAAGTCATCTAAGGACTCCGCATGAGCCCTCTTAGGTGACCGCTGCATCCGAACACCAACCGTCCTCTTAGACGATCCAGAGCTGAATCGTGGGGCCGACTCTGGTATAGTGGATAACACCATCTCTGTTGATAAATCCTTTTGTGTATCAGCAATAAATTCTGAGTCCTCTGAGTCCTCATCTGTGAATGAGAAGTCAACGTCCGGGTTCGACCGCCCTTCAAAGTCCTCCTCACTATCAGCATGCTGAATATGCACTTGAGGAGAAGCCTCTGCACGAGTGGACTCCTCATTTAGCCCACCGTCTGACGGGTACGCTTCTAGAATAGCGTTGTTGAAACTGGCGTCCTTCATCGCGATCCCCTCAGTGGGTCCGCTACCAATATGAGTTAAAAGGTTTGAGATTTCAGGTGTGCTCTTCTTAGTCACAATAAACTGTTTCATGGACCCCTCTTTGGGCCCATTAAATTCTTCATCTAAGTTAAGGCGCTCTGCAAAGCCTTCATCACTGTCAATGACCATTTGTGCATGTTTCTTCTTCCCTGCAGACTCCTCAACGAGCCCGCAAAATGTAGAATTATTTGCCAGAATGATAATGCTTCCTTGTGCGTGCCCCTCAACGGGCTTTTCAGTGACTCCACCACCATATGGAATGGCGGTCATTACTGTTGCGGTCCCCTTCTTGGGCCCGCCTTGTGCTACACTATTCAAGCATGGAGGGTAACTAGTTGTAGAGATAGAAGAATTCATACTGGACCCCTCTTTAGGCCCAGTACCATTTAACAGAATCTCAGTAGAAGGCCTGCTCTCAACCATTCCATCGGTACACATTAAGAGTGTTGCACCGCGGTCCACTGTACCAAACACATCGATAACCGCGCGCTCCAAAGCCTGGTCAATACATTTGCCAGCTGGATCCTTCTGATTGGAGGGGGGAACGGCGTTATCAGATGGCTCTGATACCGAGGTGCTCTTCATTTGTGCCGATAAGGAGGACTTTCCTCTTTCCTCCCTCACCAACTAACAGTAGCTTTGAGCGTTCTCCCTTCCTCTCTTGTCTTCATTACCCCTTTCGCCATTCCTCAAAATTGTCTCTTTCCCACCCACTCCCTCAGCAACCCTCGTACGCTCCTCTGTTTGCTTTGTGTTGCGGCCGCTCAGAACTGTGGATGCTACTTTCCTCAGGGTTGCCTCAGTCTGTCGATGCTCTGGCTCCAAAGCACTCTCTTTTTCCTCCTCTGTCGAGAACCAGTTCTTGGTAACCCATTCTTTGGTGGAAAGCACTCTGTCTCTTGTCTTCTTCCCCAAAGTGGGGGTATCTTTCACCAGTCCCCTTGTCATTTCTCAAAAGCTTTTGCAGTGTGTGTCTTTGCCATTACTGGGCTCTGCGCACCCTGTCCCACCCTTCTGAGTGACAGTGGAACCATCTTCGGCCGCAAGCTGTACCAAACCAAGGTTGCAGGACAGATCCACCGTACAACTTGGCGAGTTGGGGGTCCGATTGGACTTTTGACCGTTAGGTTCTACGGCGAGACGCCTGTCTCTACCCATCTTAAGCAAAGCAGTTGCTACTGTCTCGAGCCCTTACCCCGCCGTGCCTCGGCGTTGCTCCTGTTCTCTGGCCGCCTTGATGATTTCCCGGTGAGCCCTCTCAACTTCATGTGAGCCATCGATAGTCAATTCCTTAGTTGGGGTCACCACCTCTCTATAGGACCTGTGGTCTTTGAGAGCTGTAGTAGGTTTGGGGGAGGTGTTTGTCGCCATTGCTTGCTGTGTTTCTTCTCTTTTATCAAGCACGAATCTAATTAGATATGATTGTTCGTAAGAGAACACTTTTGCGAAGTGCGGCATCATCGAGATGTCGATGCTTCTAATTAGAACTCTTGCTGAGACCAATTCTGACTGGCGAACCGTTTTCTCATCAATCTCCTCAACCGTCCCAAACTCCGCTACGATCTCTTGTAGGGTTTCTCTCTTCCAGAAGTGCAAGGGAACATTGTGCATCCATATCCAAAATCTGTCTCCCTACGGGAGCTCCGCTCCGAATGTGGGTGTCCACTTACTGAACTCAAGTGCAAAGTGGCCGAAGTCGATGGTTCCCATACTGACCACTTCGGTGACTTTATCTGGGGAGGGGAAAGACACAAGGAATTGTAGATGGCAAAGTTTTTTCGCGACCCAATTTCTATGGGCTCGCATCGGCCATTTGGCAGCGAGAGCATGAATGATATGTGACTCCGATGGTCTTCCAGCTTTCACCTTGACGATAGCACACCATTGCCTCAGCCAGCCCTCTTCGCTCTTGATAGATTCAAGACAGTTGGCCAGACGTATTACCGTTGGATTCTCCGGTGATCTACCACGACTGACAAGTCGCTCTTCACCCCCGCGAGTTTCCACCACGTTGGTGCAGACGTAGGAAACATGTCCCCACTTCATGCATTTGAGACATCTTACTTCCTTGGTGCAATCACTTCTAACATGCCCAAGATCACCACAATTGAAGCAGGGAATCGGCTTTCGCTTCCCCTTCCGCTGCTTCCGGATATGGTTTGGTTCTGTTGGGAGGTTAGTGATGGTATTTTTTATCCTCTTCCCCCGTACCTGAATCCAGGGCCCCTCTCCTTCCACAATGCCGGGGTTCCTTTCTTCCATAATCTCATTCAGCGCCGCTCCAACGGCTCGCTCGACGCTGGATTTAGTTGAAAGGTTCTCCCGTTGTGTATGGTTTGTGAGACAGTCGGTACTGGATTTTGGGGGGATGGTTGTAGAGGATTGTTGGGGTCCCAGGGGCACCCTGGGTTCGCTGCAATGGGGAGATGTATTGTTGAGCCTCGACTGTTGGATAGAATTGTTGTGTTGGACTTGTACACCATTTAGTAGTTGGGGTTGTTGTGGCATATTAACCTGCTTGGATCGGTGTGGTCTGAAGCTACCATGCTCATATGCTGCAGGTGAGTAACTCCTTGGTTGATGGGGACGATGGGGACGTTGGTCCGCTGGCGGGGTCTTCTTACGCCACATACGGCATGTAGGAGGACCCCGTCGATGGGCCCTCCTCTCATATTGCTCCCTTTGCCGCAGCAGGTGCTCCTGGTCCCTAGTCGTCCCCTCTGCCGAACGATGATGATCCACTGTCCTCCCCTTACGGCGTTGATGCTCACGTTCGTGAGCACAAGTCGAGGAGCGTTTGTGTCTGAGTTCGCCTGGTCTACTCTCATCAGGGCTTGTGCTTGAATGGTGGAGGAGTAGCCGGGGGGCGGTAGTGGTGGTCACTGCACCTGCGGGGGGGAAAGTTTGCAGTGATTGTAGGGGAGTTGTAGGTAATTCCGCCGCTGCCACAGAAGCTTGCGCGGCCGGTGGGTGGCGGACCCTCTCATTGGACCCGCACCCACTGAGCTCCAATACTGAAAGCATGGTCAGAATAAAAGTGTGTGTGTGTGTGTGTGTGTGTGTGTGTGTGTGTGTGGGGGGGGGGGGGGGGGGGGGGGGGGGGGGGGAGGAGAACAGAAAGGGAGGCCAACTGACGAAAAGAGTGATTGCATTGTTATTGATGATGTTTCTACTTTATGTTTTTATTATATGTCATTATTTATTGTGTTTTTAAAATAAATTCTGTAGCTTATGTTTTGAAAATAAATTTGCTTTGTGATGACTGTTTTTGTCTGGTCGTCATTATAAATTTTCTGCGTTCTGTTGTTCCGCTGACCATCTCTTATTTTAAATAGTACATTAGATGGAGGTACTAACATCAAGATCTTTTAATAGTCTGCCAAAGAAACTATCGCTGTTCAATTAATCTATCTTGATTATTCTTCAGCTGAAAAATGAAACTATGAATAAATGATGAAATTTTACTGAAAACCCAGTGAACTAATTCATATTATGATAATTATTTGAAAAATACAGCTAATTATCATGAATGCTATTTCAGCAATAGAACTCTTAGATTGTTAATTGTTACAAGTATATAATCTACGTAATATAAACATGCTGCATTGTTTTATATTTATATTTTCATGACAGGTGGTATGAAGGTGAAGGCTGACAGGGATGAGTCATCTCCTTACGCTGCTATGCTTGCAGCTCAGGATGTTGCACAGCGTTGCAAGGTCTGTTACTTGCCTATCCTTGTACCGGCTGTTCAGTAGTTTCATGATATCTTATGATACAAAAATCTTTGCATTTATCTGAATGTAGTATACTCATCATTTTTGTCTATAGGAACTTGGTATCACTGTTTTGCATGTAAAGCTTCGGGCAACTGGTGGGAACAAGACCAAAACATCTGGCCCTGGTGGTCAGTCTGCCCTTCGTGCACTTACTCGATCCGGAATGAAAATTGGCCGCATCGGTATATTTTCACTTTTCCTTATTGTTGAATTATGTATCCCCACTGTCTTATCTAGCTCATATCATTTTTTTTTATGTAAACGGATGGAATCCGGAGACTCCAGCCAGATCAAAAAATATATTAAAAATAAAAATATGTACAATACAATACAAAAAATAAGGACAAAGTTTTACAAGACGTAAAACCGACGCTGGAAGGCGCACGAAAACAGCGAAAAAAAAGAACAACAACCAAAAAGCAGCATGGGATAGTAAACGGGCGAAGGAAACCGGCATAGCGGAGCCGCTGGCGAGACTGGAGGGAAGCAAAACTCGACGAGCCTCGGACGACCAACAGAATCCCCGGGCAGCAGCCAAAGAGGGATCCCATCCCACGTCCTCAGAACAAAGCGCAGCCTGCTCAATACGGGAAGCCAGGGGGGCAAGGGAGAGCCCCTGGAAAAGACGATGAGCCGCCCACAAGAAACAATCAAAATGACACTCGGTAGCCGAGGACGATGAGCCCGCAATCAAGGCCGCTCGCGTCTCACCAACAGGGAGAGACGGGAACCGAAGACAGTCAAGCAGCGCAAAGCTCTGCTCAACGCTGATGGAGAACCCTTTATTCAATGTAGTCACATCATCGGTTGTTGACCTATACCCTTGTAGCCTTGTAGAGTTATAGTTGTATGCAGCTCGTGAAGCTGATGCCATGAGATAGTACAACTCATTGCATAAAAAACTCAGGTTTCATTTCTTTAGGTGAATTTAAACACTCAGAATGAGTTAAAGAACTTGGCTTTTGTTGGAAATTTCCTCATCATGATCTATATGCACGTCGTGAGTTGTATAGGCTTTATAGTGTTGTAGTTATATATATATGCAGCTCATGAAGTTGCTGCCATCATTAAAAAATTCATCTGTTTTAATACTTAGGGAATTTGACAACTTAACGAAATGTTAAAGTTAAAAAAACTCATTTATGAGGAAGGAAATATGCCCCCATCTATAAGCCATATCGCCTCATTCTTTCATTCATCCAGTGATTGTGAATTGAGTGATTTTTTCTGGAAAGGAACTTATTTTCAAACCACTTGATGCATGAGAAAATACTCCACATAGATTTTTTGTTCGCATTTGTGGTGCATATACCATGAGATACAGGTACCATAGAGCACCAATTGATTACAATCTTTCATTAGGAGAATTTTCTCATATAGATTATGTGACTAATAAATTTTCCCAATTTTTTCTTACCTGTTGTTCTTTTTGGGAAATAATTTTAACCCTGGTATTTTGACGCAGAAGATGTAACAACAATTCCAACTGATAGTACTCGAAGGAAGGGTGGTCGAAGAGGACGTAGGCTGTAGTTCCAATCTCCACATTATTTTGTGTTGGGGAGTCCCAGTCAGTATTGTGTTTCTTGGTTTGTTGAGGACATTTTTGTGGTTATGAAAGATGCTTTTTAGAGGAATTTGAAGACTGTTTACTACCTTCTCAAGTTCACTTCTCGGTGTCCTTGCAAATTCTGAGATAAGCAATGTTTAATCTGATTTCTTTGATTTCTTTATGCTGGTCTTCGATTATTTGTAATGTGGTTCTCATGATTCTCATTTTTTCATCTCTTGGAAATGGTCCCTTATACTTTGTGCCGAGTTAGACAAATAATTTAGTAATTTTGAGATACTCATGTAATTATATGGAATACAAAAAAGTGTGAAAGAACTGGGTGAAAGTATTTTTGTGTGTGTTAAGCTTAGGCCATCTCCAACCCATAACTCCATTTTGGAGCAACTTTTACTCCAAAATGGAGTAACTGTCACATCAAACAGTAACTTCATCTCCAACCCATAACTCCATTTCTAACTCCAAAAAGGAATATTCTCAGCATATTCTTTTTTATCTACTTTTTAAATTAATTCTCTTCTAACTCCTCACTATTTATCTATTTAACCAATTAGCCACAAACAAAAAAAAATTTATGTAGTGATCCAATAATATGCCTCAATATTTAACATTAATAATTAATATTTTATTATAAATTGACCATTCTACAAATAATATAATACTTAGAAAATAAAATTTGCATTAATTAAAACAAATGACTACCAAAATATTACATTCAATAACATAAATAGGAACACTTAATATATATATATATATATATATATATATATATATATATATATATATATATGGTTTAATTAACCATCTGAGTTGGTGTACTCCTCCCACAAATGTTCAATTAATGCATTACGAAGTGCGATGTGAGCATCTTTATCTTTGATTTGTCTATGGCGAGCAATAAATTGTTGAAATCTTGCATTTTCATCTACAACCATTTCAACTTCTGGAACTGCAGCCTCCCTCGTATCTTGAATTGGTGCATGAAAATCACGTTCATCCTCGATAATCATGTTGTGCATAATAATGCATGCAGTCATTATATCATGTAACACATTATTGTTCCAATAACGTGCCGGTCCCGCAACAATTGCGAATCGTGATTGGAGAACTCCAAATGCTCGTTCTGCATCTTTTCTACATGCTTCCTGTTTCATAGCAAAATATTTTTTCTTCCGACCAAGCGGCTGATGTATACTTTGTACAATAGTGGACCATTTTGGGTATATACCATCAGCTAAATAATATCCCATATTATACTCTTTTCCTAGAATAATATAATGAGCAGGAGGAGCAATACCTTGAGCTAGGTTAGAAAAAAGATGAGATGACTCCAACACATTGATATCATTGTTGGTGCCCGGCATGCCAAAATATGCGTGCCATATCCAAAGATCATAATCTGCTACAGCTTCAAGAATAATAGTTGGATGCCCACTACGACCTGCATATTGTCCAGCCCATGCTGTTGGACAATTTTTCCACTTCCAATGCATACAATCAAGACTGCCCAACATTCCCGGAAAACCACGTTGTTGGCCAACATAGAGTAGCCTTGTGACATCATTAGCGGTTGGTGTTCTTAGATATCGCTCTGCAAATATTTCCACAATAGCACGACAAAATTTCTTCATACTTTCAATCGCCGTTGACTCGCCTATTTTAATGTACTCGTCTGTCGCATCTGCCGGTAGACCATACGCCAACATCCGGAACGCGGCTGTTACTTTCTGTAAACTTGATAATCCAGCTCTACCGAGTCCATCATTTCTTTGGTGAAAATAATTGTCATGACCTTTGACCGCATCAACAATACGAAGGAACAAACTCCGAGACATTCTATACCGTCTGCGAAACATGACTTCACTGTAGCGTGGGGTTTCGGAGAAATAGTCGTTGAACAAATTACGATCCGCAATTTCTCTATCGCGATTGATCACTACATGACCCGGAATCGAGCCACCATGGTGGCTTTGTTGGTTGAAGTAGCGCGCAAGAACCATGTTGTTGTTAGCGATCCCCTGATATATTGCATCTTCGGAGGCGAACAAATTTTCCATAACGTTCATCGTTATCGCATCATTGTCGGCATCCGAAGATGAAGTGGAACTTGCTGAATTAGATGGACCTCCAATATTGAAGTTCATTTTCAAATTGAATAAAATGAACAAGTTTGTTGAATCTTTATTTTGAGGAAATGGAAGACAGGAGAATAAATTTTGAAATGAGGCTATAGTACGTTATTGATATGAGGCTGTAGTACGTTATTTATAGTAAATCAATGAAGTGTCTGAAACGGCTATAATCCAAACGGCTATTCTCCAAACGAATATATTCCAAACGGCTATATTCCAACGGCTATAACCCAAACGGCTATAATCCAAACGAATATATTCCAACGGCTATATTCCAACTTCTTTCTCATTCCAAACGGCTATAATCTAAACAAATATATTCCAAACGGCTGTATTCCAACGGCTATAATCCAAACGGCTATATTCCAAACGAATATATTCCAACGGCTGTATTCCAACGGCTATAATCCAAACGGCTACAATCCAAACGAATATATTCCAACGGCTGTATTCCAACGGCTGTATTCCAACGGCTATAATCCAAACAGCTATAATCCAAACGAATAGATTCCAACGGCTGTATTCCAACGGCTATAATCCAAACGGCTACAATCCAAACGAATTTATTCCAACGGCTGTATTCCAACGGCTATAATCCAAACGGCTATTATCCAAACGAATAGATTCCAACGGCTGTATTCCAACGGCTATAATCCAAACGGCTACAATCTAACATCTATAAATAGAGATATTATTTATCTTCTTTCTCATTCCACTCATCTTCTTTCTCATTCCACTTGTTCTCAGAAGAAAATGTTTGTCCGAGCTTCTTCATACGTTGTTAGCGAAGACGTGCACCTTTGTCAAGTTTATTTAGAAATTTCTCAAGACCCTATTACGGGTAGATACCAGTCAGCAGATCATTTTTGGTCTCGTGTGGAGAAAAGTTACAATGCATCAAGAAACCAGAGTTGGGAGTCTCGTTCAAAAAGATCCGTGCAATGTCGAATTCAGACTATAATGGCGGAAGTAAAAAAATTAAATGGTTGTCTGAAACAAGTAGAGAATTTGAATCCAAGTGGTGCCTCAGATGCGGATATTGTGAGTATTCTTTTAACTTTCACATTCAAAAGTTATTTATTTTATTACGATTACTTAACCTTATGTTCACAATAATTTACAGTTTAGTCGAGCGAAGGAATTATTCATGCAAGATCCAAAGTTCAAAAAAGGATTCAAATTTGATCATGTTTGGAATATAGTTAAGGATTTTGAGAAATTTAAAGATAATGTACCCACTGCAAGAAAAATAGCTCGAAATTTAAACTATGACTCGCCACAGTCAGATAATCCTACTCCAGAGTCTCCAATGTCATCTTCTCCTGGGCTGCCTTCATTTTTTCCAACTTTAGATGAAGAAAATTTTGGAAGTACTTCATCGCAACGACCCATTGGGGTAAAAAAAGCCAAAGGAAAAAGAAAAAATGATGAAGAATTAAATGATATTAAAGAAAGTAATCGACAACTGCTGGAGATGTTACAAAATACCAGATCCGAGAGGAAGGAACTTCTGGAAATTCAGCGGCAAAGTTTGGCCTTTAAAGCAATGAAAGAAGAAAATAAAGTTTTGTTCAAAGACTTGAATTCCATTGCTGATCCAAACGTGCGTGAGCACTTCCGAGTTGAACAAGCAAGAATTCTTCAGAAAAGAGCTCAACAACAACAACAACATCAAGGGTCATCTTCCGATGCTTTTGGACAGTTTTTCAATGATATTGGAGGATCCGGAACAGATTTACCACCTTTCTAAATTATTATTAGTCTTATGTGTGTTATTATTTTATTGCGATATGTATTTTGCATTTTTTTTGCACGAGTTTAGTTTGATTATTGTATTTTGCAGTATGTAGTTTGTATTGTTTTTTATTTGAATGTTTATGAAATTTTAATTAAGACGTCTTAAAATGTACGAAGTTTATATATATTGTAATTGACATTTCGTATTATTTTATAAATATTAAATATACTTAATATTTAATTAATAATCTTCAATAGAACGCAAAAAAATTAATTTTTTATTTCTGGGAGTAGAATGTAATTAACTTTGTTAAGAAAATATTTAATAAGGGTTTAATTAAAGATTACAAAACTTTTAGGGGTTTTTAAAAAAAAAAAAAAAAAAAAAAAAATTGGCGTTGGGTGAACAGTAGCGCGCCATATATGGCGCGCCACTGTTCATCCCAACCCAACCTGCGCTATTATAGCGTTGAATATAGCGATGGGTTGGAGGGGGTTTCCAACGCCATCTGCCAACTCAGCGCTAAAATAGCGCTGGGTTGGAGATGCTCTTAATGAAATTTAGTAATTTTGAGTATATCATGACTGTAGCAATACCATCATGCAAAGTTTTGCAATTATTTTATAATTTGTGTACATGCTTCGATGAATGAATGTTAGCCTGTGTGACTGCAATGCAAGTTCACTTTGAACAAAAAAGGATTTTCACTTCAATGTTGATAGAGTGATGAATGGAATTTGCAATAAGCCAATTTTTAATATTGCAGAGGTGTATTGATAAGATGAGCTTAATTGCGATTGCGCTAGCAGTAGCAGTAATTGTATATGAGTTTTCAAATAACAAATCAGGGTACATCGTTTCTCAGATGCTATGGGCTAGTCTAACTCTCCCATGTTCTGTAGCACGATTTCTATGGGCTAGTCTTACTCAGAACCACAAAATAATACTTCACCAAGTTTCATTATCAGTTGTTATAAAGTTAAAGAAGAAAAAAATTTAGCAAGTACGAAAGCTGCAGGTAAATTAATTTTATTAAACCTAAAGTCTGTTCATTTTTTATAACAAATTATTTATTACTAAACCCAATCCCTTCAAAGAATTAACAATGATGCCGAGAGCAGAGGCATCCATATAGCTCTGACTACAGCTGCTAATGTTACAACAACAGATCCTATTCTACCCATAGATAACGACTACACTATAAATAAAAGACGAAAACACCATCCTCAATCTCATTGTCCTCGTAGTAAAAGGCCTCTAAATCCGGACAAAACTGAAAGGCTGGTGATGCCTCAAAATGCAGGTCGAACTGAAACATAAGCAATGTGTTTCACTACATCACTTGGTGATGCCTCAAAATCCAGGCAAGACAGAAAGGTTGGCAATGCCCTTTGGTAGATCAGCAATTTTTTTAAGCAAGGCAAGCCTGTTATTCCTGATTTTTGGGACCTCCTGTACAGTCACGAACATACTTCAATTGTTTCATATTTACTTACGATTGCAGGTAAAATAGAAACAATGACTAGAAGCTATTATCATTTCAAACAAAAAGAACATGTTCTGAATAAGACACCCGACTGCAGAAGATTACCGCCATGACAAAGACTTTGGCAAAGAAATTTTCGTGTGGTTGCAGCAATTGCGAAGATGTTTTTACGAAAATTTCAATATCAACGCCTACAACCAAGAACAATTTAAAAATCCAAAGAAGATTGTTAGATTCTTATAAGAGTATGTCCCTAATCAATAGAATGTACATACAAAGGATACCTGGGTGAATAGTTTTAGCTACTTCCATGTAAGCACTCCATAGAACTTGCACTTCCTTTGTTTCGAATACTGCCTCATTTACCTAGTTATCAAGTTAATGTGAAATGGGAGATCAATTGAAATTTTGGTCAAGAAAAAGAGACCCATTGAAATTGCCACAATGAATAAATCAATTATAACCCTTTTAACTACTGAAATTTGGATGCTCATGACATTTTCACATCCTTCTAATGATATCCAATTATAAATTCTACCATTGATCCATTACTTATGACAGAGGTAGTCATATAAAGAATTGACATAGCCCCTAAGATCACTCTTTGCTGTAAAAAATTGTAGGAGGTAGGCACTTGTGCAACCAAGACGTGTTCATATAAAATGTCATAGTAAAATGGAAGACTGCACATAATTAAGAACTTCGAATGAGTATGCTGTATATTTTTCCTATTCAAACAGGTCAGATAAATTCTCTTCAAAAAATGGTCAGCTCATTTTACATGGGCCGCTAAGAAGTGATTGAAAAGTGGGTTCAACGTTTGGAGTGTTACACTGTCCTGGGTCGAGTGCTGAGGTTTGGGGGGACATTAGATCCAACGGGATTAGAAAAGAGGTCAAATTAGATTGGGATCTTCTTGTGGCGTCAGTACTGTGGAACTTATGGCTAGATCGTAATGATTTCTGTTTCAATAGCGTTCGTCATACACTTTCCTCGTTGTTGCAAAAAATTCACTTATGTTGTTATGATTGGACAGGGCTTATCAGATCAAGGAAGAAGCTGCGAGTAGGAGAGGAGGAAGAGTAGTTCACAAGCCGGGGGACTGTACTCTGCATGGGATTGGGACAGTCAGCTTCTGCTCTTCTGTTATAGATGCTCTTATTTTGATGTATTTTGTTTTTTGTTAGGGTTGTATTGCCCTAATTAGAAGTCCTTTGGTGTTGTTTGCCTACGGGCGCTTTATGTAATAGCTATCTGTTTCGTTAAGTACTTTTTAATGAAGTGATGACTCTAGTCATCTTTTAATAAAAATAAAAAAAAAACTGTCAGCTTGATGTCCTCCTTCGCTCAGTTATCGGCCTACCAATCTATAACCAAAGAACTGGTAACAGTGAAATTTGAACCCAAATAGTAGGTAGGAATCCAACATGAAAAATGACAATATGTTCTTTTGTTCAGAAAGCCCTTACACTCTAAGATACTTCCAGAAACTGAAAATGATGGCATATCTACTTTAAACGTGAATGATAGAGTTCTTGTTTTAAAAAAATTTCATAAGAAAGTGTGACTGACAGGAGTTTTAAATATGAATAATGGGGTTACTAAGTGTGACTCGATAGAGTTGTTACACAAATTAATGTGTACTAATCTGTTGTTCGCTTCAATTTAACTAGAAATTATGAAGAACTCCAAACTTGGTTTTTTCTAATCATAGTAACTACACAATTGTTGTAGCCGACCCCAACTTTATTGGCTGTACAATGAAGCATTCATGTGAAGCATTAATTTTCAGATTGCTCGATGCATTCATGTGAAGCATAATTTCCATTCATACCAACTTTATTGGCTGTACAAGGACGCCCAAGCACCTCTCCCATTCATACCAACACACATAGCCAGATTATGATGTTATTCAACTAATTTCCTATTCATACATATTTTCTGAAATAAAAATCTAACAATAAACATGGATGATTATAAACGAAATGTAATTTAAAATTGAGATTGCCTGATAAGAACGATTGGGAGCTAGGGTTTCTCTTCGAATCGCTCAAGAATCGAAACCCTAATCGCGATTTGGGTTTGTCGTCGAAGAGAGAGAGAAAGAACCCTAGTGAGACTAGAAATCGAAACCCTAATCGCGATTTGGTTTTTCCGGCGCAGAGAGAGAGAGAGAGAACCCACTGAGAGTAGAAATCGAAATCGAAACTCTAATCGCAATTTCGGTTTGTCGTCGAAGAGAGAGGCAGAACCCACTGAGAGTAGAAATCGAAACCCTAACAGCGATTTAGGTTTCTCCTCGAAGAGAGAGAGAGAGAGAGAACGGTTTGCCGTTGAGGAGAGAGAGAGAACAGCTCACGATAAGAAGTAGGGTTTTCCCGACAACGAAAGAGATAGAGCGGGAGGGAGAGGGCGTGAGCTGAGCTCAGAAAGAAGTAGGGTTTTCTCGACAACGAAAGAGACAGAGCGGGAGAGAGAAGGAAAGGGCGTGAGCTGAGCCAAGAAAGAAGTAGGGTTTCGATTTCTACTCAACTACTCAGAAGATTAGGGCGTGGGTGAGGGATGTTGGATATATTGGTATATTCCTTCTATATAAATATAGCACGTGCATATGTGTAACACGTGTAATGAACGTACAATTGATTGGATATTGGAACGCGGATTTGTGGGCATATAACTCGATACCCAAACCAGTATTTAGGAATAAATACTGGCTTGTGATAGCAGTCTAGGTATTCCAATTTTGATACCTAGGGTGAATATCTCAAGCAACTTAGATTTAGAGATAAAACCCTAATTCCCAATTGTTAATTTCCTCACGAAACCTAACAATCTTGAGATATTAATTAATTTTGTGAGTTTAATTAAGGGGAATACCATCGGTTTGTACAATCCCGTCGGAATCCTCTGTAGCCGCCAGATCTCATCGGATCTCTATCGCCGTCTCTCGCAAAGACGTTCGCTTGCCATTCGTCGCTCGCCGATCGCGTCGCTGATGAACACAAGAATATTCACATTTAGAAGCAATAATCTTATTATAAAAGCACATGTAAAAGCTCTATATGTGGTATTTAACTCTTATTCTCTCTTTTCAATAGGAAATAACCAAAAGCAGGAAAACGAAGCAGATTCCAGACGAATACAGACTGAGAAATAATATACAGGGAACTGCAGAAGCAACAGTCGACTGGCTCTTCAGCAGTCGACCAGACAGAGAGTTTGCTAAGCCTTGGCACAGTCGACTTCCCCAAACACCAGTCGACTTGACCGAGAAATCGTGAAGCCACAGATGTCTCAGAGACCAGTCGACTTATATCCAAGGCAGTCGACTGGTACGCGACGGAGTAAACAGATAAGATATTCGAAGATTCATCCAAATCTAATTTCAAATCTATCTGAATCCAGATTTATGCAAATCAAATCTAGAGACTGGGGATTACCAAGAGCACGTGGTTAACTGGTAAGGAAGGAAAGAAGAAAAGAGAAAGAAATAAATCATCAAATCAAACAGAGAAGGATTTTCCTGAAAAAAGTGCAAAACTCTAATTCTCAGCCGTGTTCTATAAATATCAGAAAAGAAGCATTATCTAGGGCTCTCGGGGTTGGCACTCTTCCAGGTTCCAAAACCACCGAATCACAAGAGTTTCTGAGCGTTCAAGTCATCAACAGGGGCATTATTCTACCAGCATCGAGGAAGGAGAGAGGAGATCCAGTATTCGAAGGCAGTCGACTGTGTGACAGCCAGTCGACCTTATTGCCAGACTTCATTAGTTTATTTCTTCTCCTTTTATTCTTTTATGTTGATCATGTATTCAAACTTGTTGATTAATAAAAGTATTATTATGTGGAACTAATTTCATAGTTGGGTAGATTGAAGCCGTAGTTATGTAGTGCTATATTCTTCTGAACTCTTCTATTTTACTTATTGATTGAATCCGTTTGTATTGGTATAGATTGATGGTAATCAAACTTGTTCTCGAAGGTCTGAGAGCAGTCGACTGAGGTGAGAGCCAGTCGACTGACGTACAGAGCTTGAGAAATCCAAGTTTGCATTACCATCTATCTGAATCTGTTATATGAGCATATTGAGACGACCCGTATCTCGTGCCCGTAATTGTAACAAGGGAATCTTTAGGGGTTCCTGGTTCAATCAACTTAAGGGATCTAGATCTGATACCAATTTCTAGAACCTTGAGTGTTTGTTCGTTTCCACTGATCTTATGTTTTCTTTAAGCACAACTTAGTAGATACCATGCTAAACACTTAATGAAAGAAACGAATTAGAGTAGATACCATGCCTAATTCTTGGCCTAGGGAAACAATACTTTAAGGAGTAGATACCATGCCCTTGAAGTGAACAAACATGAGTAATAAGAAGAAGTTCAGAAGGTGACTTAGCATTACTGACTATTGGTGGAGATCTAAACCCAACTACTTCATAAATATCTGTGATTCAACATTTCTTAATTTAGTTTAAATCTTTTTATTTCTTTTAGGCTTTTAAACCAACCCTTTATGATTTTTAGTCTTTTTATTAATTAGTAAGTTAAAGTCTACAATCTCTGTGGGATCGACCCTTGTTATTGCTACGCTTTACGATTCGTGCACTTGCGAGGTTTTTATAATTTGTGTCTAGTTTTATCTATTTATTTAGGTAACTAGAAACCAACAACAAGTTTTTGGCGCCGTTGCCGGGGATTGTCTAGTATTTTAACTTACAGATCAGTAGGAAGTTTTTATTTTCTTTCTTTTAGTTTATTAATAAGTTTTTCTTTTAGGTTACAGGATTTTTGTGGATGCACGGAAGGAGATCACTTCGTCCAGAGCTATTACCAATTAACGCAGAAACAGAACGCACTTTGCACAGGTTAGGTCGACTGATTGCGACCAACCAGTTGACTGCTGCACGAACCCAGTCGACTGCTCAGCGACCTAAGTCACAAGAAATCATGGCAGAAGAAATACCCAATCGTGTACCAATGCAGGATAAATTTACGCCTAAGAACATTGAACAACCCTCCTGCATTGCGTATCAACCCAATGTCACAGGGAACATGCATCTATCTCCTCAGTTACTTAGTATGGTTCCCCATTTCAGTGGCAGACCAGATGAAGAGCCTCATCTCCATTTACAAGATTTTTTCGATCTTTGCAGGACACAAAGCGTCCAAGGGCTTACCCCTGAGCAAATCAGGTTAATATTGTTCCCTTTTTCCTTAAAACTTAACGCTAAACTATGGTATAATTCTTTGGAACCAGGATCAATAAACTCATGGGAGCAATTGGCGACAAAGTTCTTAAAAGAATTCTTTCCAGCCCAAAAGACCAAACAACTGAAAAGGGAGATTCAACTCTTCCAACAAAAGGATGGAGACTTATTTTTCGAAGCATGGAAAGATTTCAAGAACAAACTTCTCAAGTGTCCAACACACAACATGCCTAAAGATGATCAGGTACAAGCTTTTTATGAAGGTTTAAATGATACTAATAAGGCAATTGTGGATTCAGCTTGCAACGGGATCTTGATGAGGAAAAGCGGCGAAGAGGCCATAGAACTATTTGAAGAACTCAGCGAGAATTCACAACAATTCTCAACAAGGAGGGGCCCTTCGAAAAAACAGGGAGTTTATAAAATTTCTACTAGCAATAACATTCAATTGGAAATGGTAAACATGAATAAAAAAATTGATATGCTTGTTAATGCAATGTCTATGATGGGTGGAGTTAAAAATCAAACAAATGAAATTTGTGCAATTTGTTCTCATGAAGATCATACTACTGATACATGTCCCATGTCTTCTTTCACAGATCAGGAGCATGCAAATTATGTAGGTCGAGGAGTGTTCCCACAAAAGAACAATCCCTTCTCGAACACATACAACCCAGGGTGGAGGAACCATCCAAACTTCTCATGGAGCAATAATCAGAATAATCAAGGGACTCAATTCACACAAGGACATACACGGAACTTCCAAATGGGAAGTGGGATTGATAGGCCAGTTCAAGAACAGAAGAAGTTGGATTTTGAATCCACCGTTCTTCAATTGCTCCAACAACAACATCAAACAAGCAACCAACAAGGACAAGCAATTCAGAAGTTGAAAACACAAATTGGCCAAATTGCTAAAGAAATAAGCGAACGAAAAGCAGGGGAACTTCCATCACAAACTATACCAAACCCTGGAGGCCAAGAACAGCTCAAGGCAGTCACAACATTAAGAAGTGGTAAGATAATTGACAACAAGGTTGGAACACACACTGAAGAAACAGAAGAACAACCATCAAAAGTGTTGGGTTCCAACAAGGTAAGTGAAAAAGAAAGAACAGTTGTGCCACCATTCCCTCAAAGGTTAGTCAAACATAAAAAAGATCAACATTTATTTGACATCTTTGAAACTCTCAGAAAGGTAGAAATTAATATTCCCCTACTTGATGCTATTAAACAAATTCCTTCTTATGCTAAATTTTTGAAAGAATGTTGTACTCACAAAAGAACATTTCAGGTTAGGGAGGATGTGGCTTTGACAGAAGAAGTGAGCGCTGTCTTATTAAGAAAATTACCTCCTAAATTAAAAGACCCAGGTAGTTTTACTATTCCTTGCAGGATTGGTGAGCACTTCTTTGAGAAAGCACTACTAGACTTGGGGGCAAGCATCAATCTTCTCCCATACACCATCTATGAAAAGTTAGGATTGGGAGAACTCCAACCAACATCCATCACATTACAGTTGGCAGATCGCAGTATCAAAAGACCTAGAGGTATTCTGGAAGATGTCCTAGTTCAGGTAAACGATTTCATTTTGCCTGCTGATTTTGTTGTGTTAGACATGGAGGAATCTTCAATGCCATCTTCTCTACCAATCATTTTAGGTAGACCCTTTATGAGTACGGCTGATATAAAAATTTGTGTTAAAAAGGGTACTATAAGCATGAAAATAAATGGAGAGAATGTTGAATTTAAAATGTTTGATACACTGAAACTTCCACATGATGATCATGAATGCTATAATGTTGATGTGGTTCAGGAGATTGTTGATCAAACATTTCAGGTACACTGCGTTGAACCACTACAAGCCACAATTACACAATCTCTAACTTTATCTAATGTTGAACAGGAATATGATGACTGGAAAATTGCAGAGACAGTACATCACCTTGACGCTTCATAGTCATACTTAGGTAAGTTTGCACCAGTATTTGAAAAATTGGTGACTGATGACATTTTTGTTTCTGCAGACAAGTCGACTGGTGAAGAGGATCAGTCGATTGTCCAGACTGCTACCAAGGACCAGTCGACTGCACCAAGACTGACAGACCCAGAGCTTAAGCAGCTGCCCAACCATTTGAAGCATGCATATTTGGGCGAGAACCAGACGCTACCAGTGATAATTGCTGCGAACCTGAGTGCACAGGAAGAAGACAAGCTACTAAGGGTGTTACGAGAACACAAGAATGCAATAGGATGGACCATTGCAGATATCAAAGGAATAAGTCCATCCAGATGCATGCATAGAATACTCCTTGAAGACAACGCAAAACCTAGCAGGGAGGCACAGAGAAGGCTTAACCCAAACATGAAGGAAGTGGTAAGAGCAGAAATTCTGAAGCTACTAGATGTTGGCATCATCTACCCCATCTCAGATAGCAAATGGGTAAGTCCTATACATGTAGTGCCTAAGAAAAGTGGAGTCACAGTGGTGAAGAATGAAGAGAATGAGCTCATCCCTACTAGAGTGACTACAGGTTGGAGGGTTTGCATTGACTACAGGAAATTAAATAATGAAACCAGGAAAGATCACTTCCCTCTTCCTTTTATTGATCAAATGTTAGAAAGATTAGCAGGATATAGTCATTATTGTTTCTTAGATGGTTATAGTGGCTATAATCAAATTGCTATTGCTCCAGAAGATCAAGAAAAAACCACTTTTACATGTCCTTTTGGTACTTTTGCATACAGGAGGATGCCCTTTGGATTGTGCAATGCACCAGCAACATTTCAAAGATGCATGATGAGTATATTTTCAGACATGGTGGAAAGGTTCATTAAGGTATTTATGGATGATTTTAGTATTTTTGGATCTTGTTTTGATGAATGCCTTAACCATTTGCAGCTGGTGCTTAAAAGGTGTGAAGAATGCAATTTAGTGTTGAATTGGGAAAAGTGCCATTTCATGGTACAATAAGGTATTGTGTTGGGACACGTGGTGTCAAAAAGAGGCATAGAGGTTGACAAAGCGAAAATAGATATAATATCAAAACTACCCCCTCCCACTACAGTTAAGGGTGTTAGGAGTTTTCTAGGGCATGCAGGATTCTATAGAAGATTTATAAAAGATTTTTCAAAAATCTCCAAATGCCTTTGTGACTTGTCGGCTAAGGATGTTGAGTTTGTATGGACAGAAGAGTGCACAAATGCTTTTATTACATTAAAAAATCTTCTCATTTCTGCACCTATTGTCATGGCACCAGATTGGAGCCATCCTTTCGAGCTCATGTGTGATGCAAGTGATTATGCTTTAGGGGCTGTTTTAGGTCAAAGAATCAATAAGAAACCCCATGTTATTTACTATGCTTCTCGAACTTTAAACGATGCACAGCTAAATTATTCCACCACTGAAAAAGAAATGTTGGCTGTTATTTTTGTTGTAGAAAAGTTTAGATCATATTTAATTGGTTCTAAAGTTATTGTTTTTACTGACCATGCTGCCTTGAGATATTTGTTTGCTAAAAAGGATGCTAAGCCTAGGTTAATCAGATGGGTGCTGTTGCTTCAAGAATTCGATCTTGAGATTAGAGATAAAAAAGGAAGCGACAATGTTGTTGCAGATCACATGTCCAGGCTACTGCAGGAGGAAGAGAGAATTGTGCCCCCACTTAATGAAACCTTCCCAGATGAACATCTCTTTGAAATCAACTTCTCCTCGGGGCAGTCGACTGGTAACAGGACCAGTCGACTGGTACCTCACTGCTCAAATTTTTCATGGTTTGCGGACATTGTAAACTATCTAACCGCTCATGTTTTCCCTCCTGGTATGACAAGTCAGGAAAGAAAGAGACTGGTGGCTATGTGCAAGCACTACTACTGGGATGATCCTTATTTGTTCAAATTTTGCCCTGATCAAATTATAAGAAGATGTGTGGCAGACGAAGAGCAATTGAGTATTCTACAACATTGCCACCAATATGCATGTGGAGGACATTTTGGACCGAAAAGAAGAGCACTTAAGGTATTACAATCTGGATTTTATTGGCCTAAAGTATTCAAAGATGCTTTTTCTTTTTGCAGGACTTGTGACAAATGCCAACGAACAGGCAACATCTCTTCTAGAAATCAAATGCCACTGCAAAACATCCAAGTGATCGAGCTTTTTAATGTTTGGGGAATCGACTTCATGGGTCCATTTCCTAACTCATTTGGTTATTTATATATACTTGTTGGTGTGGATTATGTGTCTAAATGGGTCGAGGCTGTCCCCTCAAGAACTAATGATCACAAAGTTGTTGTCAAGTTTTTGCAGGAAAACATTTTCACTAGGTTTGGTACACCTCGAGCAATAATAAGTGATGGAGGGAGCCACTTCAATAACTTTCCTTTTGCTTCTTTGATGAAGAAGTATGGTATTACACATAGAGTGGGCACCCCATATCATCCACAAACTAGTGGGCAAGTGGAGATTAGCAACAGAGAAATCAAGAGCATTTTGGAAAAGACAGTCAACACAAGGAGGAAGGATTGGTCGTTGCGCTTGAACGATGCATTATGGGCCTATAGAACCGCATACAAAACACCCACTGGCATGTTACCATACCGTTTGGTGTTTGGAAAAGCCTGTCATTTGCCAGTTGAGTTGGAGCACAAAGCGTATTGGGCCATCAAAAGGTTCAATTTTGATATGAAACAAGCAGGTGACAAAAGAAGGTTGCAACTGAATGAGCTTGAAGAGTTGAGGCACGATGCTTATGAGAATGCAAAATTGTACAAGGAAAGGACAAAGTTGTACCATGACAAACAGCTAGCAAGGAAGGAGTTTTATGAAGGACAGAAGGTATTAATATACAACTCAAGATTGAGACTCTTTCCAGGCAAGCTTATGTCACGATGGTATGGGCCATACATTGTCACAAGAGTCTTTCCACATGGTGCATTGGAGGTTCATAGCCAAGAAAAGAATCAAACATTTAAGGTGAACGGGCATAGAGCGAAACCATACATAGAGATGAGCTTTGAACCGCTAGAGGAAGATGTGAATCTTCAAACCGTTCAATACATGGCATGACCTCATCAAGTCTAGCTGAAGACAGAAAACACAGCGCTTATTGGAAGGCAACCCAATTTTTCAGGGGAGTATTTACACTTTCAGTTATTCATTATTCTTTTTCTTTGAGTTATTATTTATTTTTCTCTCCTTACTAGATGTGACATATGCCTATTTTTAAATTTTCTTTCGAACATTGAGGACAATGTTCCATCTAAGTTTGGGGGTATTAAGGGTATTAGAGTCTTTTGAATTTTTTAGGATAAAACAATTTCTTATAAAGTAAGAAGAAGGATACCTATTTACTTTAGGATTGTTGAGTTTCATAACTTCCATACAAAATTATATGAGTCATGCAATTATACATAATAAACAAATGTGATGCTTTTTCTGGTGATCATTCCCTTTAGATCTAGTCCTAAATTGAGTTTAAGTAAATAGAGTGATAAAAATATATATATATATAAATATATATATTCAAATAAAGTCAATCTACTCCAATGTTTTGAGTGCTTAATAACTAGGGGTATTCATCACCAATGTTTACCTTTACGTCAAACGGCAACTTGAAATATGAGTATGCAAAGCACGTTAGAGTTTGTGACTCGCTGAGTAACCAGGTGGATTCATCACAAATGTTTCGCATTCGCGTAAAAAGGCAAGTGACAACTTTAGAGAAGCGACTTAAAAAAAAAAAAAAAAAAAAAAAAAAAAAAAAACTCTAGTTTGCTACTCGGTTTGTAGTAGAGAAAAGGGGATAATCACAGATTGAGTAATTACATACTATAACTATAATTAATTGCATGACAAGTGTGGTTGAGTTTGGAGTTATCAATAAACAACTGCACTAGAGAAAGTGGGTATGTTTAATTTTACTTTATCTGAAATTGTTTATACTTTTCTATGTTGATGCCCACATAATAAGAACTCTTGGTGGTTAAGGCTGTCATTATTATTTTTCCCTTGTTCATAATTTCAGTTTGCTTGAGGACAAGCAAAAATCTAAGTTTGGGGGTATTTGATGAACACAAGAATATTCACATTTAGAAGCAATAATCTTATTATAAATGCACATGTAAAAGCTCTATATGTGGTATTTAACTCTTATTCTCTCTTTTCAACAGGAAATAACCAAAAGCAGGAAAACGAAGCAGATTCCAGACGAATACAGACTGAGAAATAATATACAGGGAACTGCAGAAGCAACAGTCGACTGGCTCTTCAGCAGTCGACCAGACAGAGAGTTTGCTAAGCCTTGGCACAGTCGACTTCCCCAAACACCAGTCGACTTGACCGAGAAATCGTGAAGCCACAGATGTCTCAGAGACCAGTCGACTTATATCCAAGGCAGTCGACTGGTACGCGACGGAGTAAACAGATAAGATATTCGAAGATTCATCCAAATCTAATTTCAAATTTATCTGAATCCAGATTTATGCAAATCAAATCTAGAGACTGGGGATTTCCAAGAGCACGTGGTTAACAGATAAGGAAGGAAAGAAGAAAAGAGAAAGAAATAAATCATCAAATCAAACAGAGAAGGATTTTCCTGAAAAAAGTGCAAAACCCTAATTCTCAGCCGTGTTCTATAAATATCAGAAAAGAAGCATTATCTAGGGCTCTTGGGGTTGGCACTCTTCCAGGTTCCAAAACCACCGAATCACAAGAGTTTCTGAGCGTTCAAGTCATCAACAGGGGCATTATTCTACCAGCATCGAGGAAGGAGAGAGGAGATCCAGTATTCGAAGGCAGTCGACTGTGTGACAGCCAGTCGACCTTATTGCCGGACTTCATTAGTTTATTTCTTCTCCTTTTATTCTTTTATGTTGATCATGTATTCAAACTTGTTGATTAATAAAAGTATTATTATGTGGAACTAATTTCATAGTTGGGTAGATTGAAGCCGTAGTTATGTAGTGCTATATTCTTCTGAACTCTTCTATTTTACTTATTGATTGAATCCGTTTGTATTGGTATAGATTGATGGTAATCAAACTTGTTCTCGAAGGTCTGAGAGCAGTCGACTGAGGTGAGAGCCAGTCGACTGACGTACAGAGCTTGAGAAATCCAAGTTTGCATTACCATCTATCTGAATCTGTTATATGAGCATATTGAGACGACCCGTATCTCGTGCCCGTAATTGTAACAAGGGAATCTTTAGGGGTTCCTGGTTCAATCAACTTAAGGGATCTAGATCTGATACCAATTTCTAGAACCTTGAGTGTTTGTTCGTTTCCACTGATCTTATGTTTTCTTTAAGCACAACTTAGTAGATACCATGCTAAACACTTAATGAAAGAAACGAATTAGAGTAGATACCATGCCTAATTCTTGGCCTAGGGAAACAATACTTTAAGGAGTAGATACCATGCCCTTGAAGTGAACAAACATGAGTAATAAGAAGAAGTTCAGAAGGTGACTTAGCATTACTGACTATTGGTGGAGATCTAAACCCAACTACTTCATAAATATCTGTGATTCAACATTTCTTAATTTAGTTTAAATCTTTTTATTTCTTTTAGGCTTTTAAACCAACCCTTTATGATTTTTAGTCTTTTTATTGATTAGTAAGTTAAAGTCTACAATCTCTGTGGGATCGACCCTTGCTATTGCTACGCTTTACGATTCGTGCATTTGCGAGGTTTTTATAATTTGTGTCTAGTTTTATCTATTTATTTAGGTAACTAGAAACCAACAACAGTCGCGAGGTCCATCGCTCGCCGTTTTCGTCGCTCGCCGATCCACTGCGAAGCCGACCGCCCGTCGCTTCGTCGCTCATCGATCGCGTCGCGAGTTCGTCAGCCGAACCCCACCACTTCCGTTCGCTGTCGACGGCAGTCACCGGCGCCATCTCCGATCCCTTTTTCTCTCTTCTTCAAGATCTGTGTGAAACCCTAATTTGAAGAAGAAGACAGTAAAGGGATTTTGTATCTCATTATCAGATCTGTTGAGACGCACACAAGGTGTTTGATGCTGGGTCTCTTTGGCGCAGAATAGTTTGTTGTTTGGATTTGTTCCCAACAGACATGAGTCTAATGAATCGAAAGGGAAGAGACAGTGAAAGATAAGTTCTTTACTTTCCTCGTATTAAATTTCTGTTAAATATTTTGCTAAGTGGTTAAGTTCAAGACTGTATTAATCACTTGTTTAATTAAATACAAGTTGAACAGTTATTTTGGCTATGTGCTAAAACACAATATCTATTTTGATAAGTTAAACTGTATGTTGACTATAAAAATCGGATCTCCAATTAAATTGTTGCTAGAATTAGATTTTGCTAATAATTTGTTTAATTGGCTAATCTTTAACAATTTGATGAATGTAGGAACTCTAATGTTACCTACAAATTGTGTATGTTGGAGATGATGGATATGCATCACGGTTGAATAAGTCTGCACCACGCAGGCTTCTCCATCGAATTTGGAAAACACTTCTAACTTGAAGTGTCGGTATGATCTAATCTAATTTTCTTAGTATTTTTTCATGTGATGAATGTGTTAACGTTTTGTGCGTTTGATCATATGATTGAGAGTTTTAGATCATAGTTATTTTCGCTTTGGAAAACTAGCATGTTTAGGGTTGTTAAGTGTTTTATCATACTATGTGTATAGATATTTTGACAAATCCATTGTTTGCAGTTTGTGTGAGATTACATATTTGTTTCTCTAAAATTTAAAATTAAATAAAATTGTATAAGATGTATAACAAATGTCTGTAACTTAGGAGAGAGCATCTCTTAATGTAGAATATGACTCTACTAGTTACGTTGTGTTCCCTCTCGTTCATTGTACTGTGTGTGCAAAGTTGAATTATAATATGTTAGTCATTATCTCATTTAGCGTTATGAAGATGATGAAGAACGAGTAAAGGAAAGAACTCTTTGCTCAATGTGTTTGAGCTAGTGGACATTGTTAGAACCATTAGAGAAAACAAATAATTTTTGAAAAATGTGATAGAGTAATTTTGTATTAACTCTTATAAAGTGCATATATTGTCAATCGTATGTATAAGTTGAGTTTAACAAATGAGACAATTAATATAATAGTTCTAATTGTGTTCTTGAACATAGCATAATTGGCTAAGATTTGAGAACTATATATTCAATTGTTTGTGAGGAAATGTGATCTAATTATCAAAACTGGAGGGAAATGGAGTTAAAAGCTATTGAGTCAAAGCTTTAACATCCAAGTTGTTTTGAAATTTAGAATCAGTATGAACTATATATTAAATTGTTTGTTCTTGTTAAAACTCATAGCCCTACTAAATGACACTCCATTAAAATATGACAAATATGAAAGTTGTGCTTAGATTATAATCACTAGAAAATCATTTAGTATGGTCTCTAGGAGCACACAACTTCTTGAGTCAATACATTCTGATATTTGTGATCTCAGTAGCTTTGTGACTTGATGAGACGATTGTTGGTCAGAAGTATTTAATCTCTTTTGTAGATGATTAATATAAGTCTGTCATATATATGAAGAATGAAGCACTTGTTATTCTTAATGAATTAAAAATTATAGTTAAATGCTAAAAATCAAGGGTTCAGATTTGATAGAGATGGTGAATATGTTTTAACAACTTTAGAGAAGTTTGCATTGAGCATAATCTCTAGTTCACTCTACTTACAACAGTCAAACGGTATTGATAAAAGTTAGAATCAAACACTGAGTGAAATGTTGAATTCTATATTATTGACTGTTGTTTGTCTTGTGTAATTATGAGTGATGTTGTATTGTTAATCATATCTCTAATGTGTTACTACACTCTAAATTGAATACACTTTGTAAATCATGGTATGAAAACACAAACAGTTTTGTTAAAGAGAAAATGTGTGTTGTGATACTTTTGTTAGAGTATATGGCCCTAGAAGGCCTAAAGTAGGACCTACAACAAATATTTGTGTGCTTAGAAAGTGCAGAATGTAGCTCTGTGGACAGATATTGGGTCTATCTAATTTGTGTTAGAAGAATCTAGACTTGCAAAATTCTTTGAGGATATGTTCATTAAAGATAAATGTATGAAATAATCTAGTCCTACAGACATGGTCAATGATTCACAGTTGGAATCAAGAACTAGCCTTACTGACACTTGAAAACCTGAATGACAAATGAGCTAAGAAGAGTCTTCAGTAGACAATGAGATGATTCTGTGTCATACAATAATACTTTAATTTAGTTGATTTGCCGAAAGTGGCTAAAACTATAGTAAGTAAGTGGGGTTTTGTAGAAGAAACTTAATTTTGATTGTTCAGTAGCAATTTTAATACTTTTTAGTAGCTAACAGATTGACTGAGAAAAATAGGGTAGATTTATTTGATATCTACTCACATGTTTGTCATATTGCTACGATAAGTATTCTTCTTACCCTTACATCTATTGAAAATTTTGTCATTCATAAAGGATAATTAAAAGGCTTTGTACTTGATGTTTTGTACTGAACAGTTTTGTACTGGAAAGCTTTGAACTAATATGTTTAGTGAACAAGATTTACAATATAGTAAAATCATTGTATGTTCTTAAAATATGTATAGCCAACAGATAAATAATTTGACAAATTTTTGAAAGAGCCTAGTATATGAATCAAGTAATTCAGATCAGTGCCTTCAACTTTGTTGTGTGTCAAATATAGTGGTTATTATTTACTTGTTCTGTTGACATGCAAGTTCTTGGAAGTGACCTCTCTATTACAAATGAAGTTAAAATTATGCTATCCAAAGAATTCAACACGAAAACCTAGGTACTGTGGACACCATAGGTATAAGGGTGAGTTTTCAGTTGGCAAGGGATAACTCTTAGCCAAACTCATCAAATCAAAATGTGTTTCAAAAGTGGGGATATAGTGATTGAAAGTGTGTTTTGAAACACCTTATGATTATGATAAAAGATTGACACCTAATGATGGTGCAACTATGAGACAGGTAGATCATTCTAAAGGAATTGACAGTCTCATGTATACAAAGATCTGCACTAGAATAGATATAGCCTTTGAGGTAGGTATGATCTGCAAATTCACTAATAATCCCATACACATTTGAGTACCCTTAAGAGGCTAATGAGATACCTGAGTGGTGTAACGCCCCGAATCCCAAATACACTGAATTCGAGATGTTCTACAGGATCTTTTCACTTTCTTTAGTACAATTTTACAAGGAATTTAAAATTTTTCTTTTTACCTCAGAGTTTACATCATATTACACTTTTCATTTGCACAGCGGAAGTAAAAATATACAACATTTATATAAATGTACAACAACATGGTAAAATCTTTATGCATCCATTCCTCTTTAACATGTAATTTATCCTGCATACAAAACTGTGGGTACGTCAGTTTATTCAACCGACGATAATTATACATGGCCATCCTCTCTATGCTAGAAACAGTATAACGAATCTCATTTCTTAACAGATCACAAACTTGTTCACATAACAATTAAAGTAAGGGGGAAAATCTTAATGATGTTGTGTCGTGATCGTGCACTTAGTCCTTAATGCAATTACTTAATTTACATGACACTAATGCGCACTTGTTCGGATTCTATGCATCCCATACTACATAGGTCCGAGGGCAAGCCTCTTAATCGTTCTTCATTTTTGTAGGGTTCAATCCCTCGCCATGACTTAATCTACTTCTGTAATTACAGTGAGTATCCTAGATGATCTATGAGTACAAGCACGTGTCCTGGACCCTAGAGGGGAACCCCACGCCATGTCTTGACTCATCAAGCATGCATTCTGTGGCAATTCAGCCTCCTCCCTGAACACGATCCTCTTGCAGTCACCAAACATCCCACAAGCGTGGCTAAAGTCCGATCATTACTGAGTTGTGCCCACGCCATGTCTTGACTCATCAAGCATGCATTCTGTGGCTCACACACCTGCACCGTAAACTCTAGTTCTCATACTTATGTTTTCTCTCACTTTTATCACCTCTTCACTATGTACTAAAATCATTAGAATCATGAATAAAAATCAAAGCTCTAGAGTTAGCCTCTCCACCAAACCGGACTTATCATTTCATTTATACATGACCAACCTTGGTCTTCTTTTCAATTTCATTTTATTTCCACTGCCGGGGGAGACTTAGCTACTCTTTTGTTCAATTTCCAATTCACAACTTCCAATTTGAGCGTTTCCAACTCATGAATTCATTTTTCATTGCCTCAGCATATCATGTTCTTAATTTTCATATTCGTGTAATTCTTCATTCAAAGTATGACTCATTTCATGTAAATTTCTCAATTCAAACTATGATTCATTTCATATAAATTCATACAGCAAAAGAGAAAGAGTTCATCAACATCAATCATAAAGTTCACAACTCTTAGCAGTAATCAAATGAAATCTCTGACATATCAAAATCTACTCTGTACAGTCGACTTGGAAAAAGACCAGTCGACTTGTACAGTCAATCCGAGTTCTTCATAATCAATCGGGAGAGTCGACTGCTGCACATGGCCAGTCGGCTGTCCCGCAACTTTTCATGTTCAAAATGTTATTCACGTGACAGTCGACTGTCAACAAATCAGTCGTCTGTCCTGGGGTCGTTAACAGTACATATCCATGTTCAGCTCAGTCGACTTGCTATTCGCATTAGTCGACTGGACAGATTCCCATTTCAATTTAAGGGATTATTTTTCCAACAGTTCTTACATGCACGTGCATCATGATGTCAAATTACAGTCTACATACATTCATGTTTCATAAACACAAAGTTTCTTACTATTCAGTAACATCGCAAAATGGAATTTCAAGTCACTAATATTGTCTTCTCTTTAGGGGAAAAATGTCAGACATGCATTTACACTAAGACAACACAATGTGGGTGTCTTACTTCATGGAATTGTGGACGATTCATAATTTAATCAATGCATCAGTCGGCTGTTCACATCGTCAGTCGACTGTACAGGCCATTCTCAATTTTTTCTAATTATCACTAGTTCTTTCCACATGTTCATGTCCTCTCAGTCATATGCGACATAGAAGATACAAAATTGGCATTTCTGTTTCATTTTAGCTCTTACACATATGCATCATGAAACTTTCTATCTAAATATGAGAATATACGTCTCGTATCAGTCGACTCATCAAGATGGCAGTCGACTGTACAGACCCAAATCATTCTTATTTGCAGTGTCATTATTACACCACTTGTACTTCATGATTATCAACATACTCAGGCAAATTCTAATATGTTGAATTTACTTTTCATAAACATGGTAACAATTATCACAATCATGGTATAATTCCTACATTAGAAGTCCTGAGAAACACCCACCTTATTTGACGAAGTAATCGAATCCAGCAAAAAGCTCCTTACTGCAGTGGACGACTCCTTGCTCCTTGCTCCTTGTTCCACACCGAAGCCTTCGGAAGATGATGCCCGGCCTCCACAGAAAGCACACACAACTCTCTGACAAAAATATCTCTCTTACAATAGGATTTTAGTGTAAAAGAAATAATGAATGAGAGGGGGTATTTATATACAAATTTGAGTAGATGGAGAGCCAGGATTTAGTAGATAGTTATGGGATCAAGGGCTAGGATGGACTAGGGAGTTGTGATAACCACCCACACTCCACATAACTACCCATGACTCACACCCACTTCTCTACTCAAATCCGGCCAAGAATAGTGTTCAATGCACGTGTATGTGAAATGCACGTGCATGCACAAATCACCCCTACAAGAACTTGTACATAAAATAATAAGTCTTTTTAAAAAAAGGATGTTACACATTACAAGTTGTAGAAAATAAGAAAAAGGATTAAATCCATGGGCTTAAATTAATTGGGCCAAGATAAATATTTTAAAAGAAAAATAAGTAAACTAACATTTGGGCTTTAGGAAAATGCTTTATAGAAAACAATACTCTTATTCATCATGTTGAAAATAATAGCCAAAATATTACACGAGCACACTACGTGCAAAAATAAATAATTCTTCATACATTTGAAAAATCAGGGTATTACAAGTAGTATTCAAGAGTTTGTTTTGTGCTACTCTAGTCATTCTTCGAATGAATGACTGACCTGATGCATTATGATGCTCAGAATTTAGTGAAAGTCGATAACTAGTAGATATGTGTTTACACTAGGAGAAACAGAAATGTTATGGAAACAAAAAGCAAACAGGCACTGTGCTATCATCCATGAAATCAGACCTCTATTTGTAATCCTCTGCAGGGGAAAAGGCTGAGTGGATTGAAGAAATTGTTGCTAGTTATCCATTAAGAAGTTTAAGTAACTCTCTAATTCTGTTATGCGACTATCAAGCTACAATGTACTGTAGCTCATAACTCACTCTATAATAGTAAGAGGAGTATATTAAGGCTGAAAGAAGCCTAGTTGAACTTTCTCATAGATAAAGTGTAATTGCGACAAGTATGGCTAATGCTCTTGCTAAGAGACTTGAAAGTGATCTAATTATCAAAACTGTGGGGGAAAGTAGAGTTAAAAGCTATTGAGTAAAAAGTTTTAACATCCAAGTTGTTTTGAAATTTAGAATCCAATTGGAGCCATAGAGAAGTTCAAACTTAAGCATCAATTTTAGGCAGTTGACATGTTTTAGATAATTTTGATGATTCGACATAAATTCCACAAATATATAATGTCATTCCAATTTTGATGGTATTATATATCTAGGAATTTACTTAGAATAATCATATTATTCCAATACGAAACATGAAAACTTGTCGATGTGTTTCCGATGATTAAATTGTCCTAAATATCATTCCAATTTTGATGATATGTCTTTTATGGATATATGTTTCATTCCAATTTTGATGATTCAATATTAAACCATGATTAAAACGACAGTCTTTTCATTCCAATATGAAACATAGTATGGTTCTTGTGTAGAAACTATAAAGTTCATGTACTTTACTTATTAAAGATACTTGATTGTGATGTTTGCGTTACATTTTTGCTAAGCTAATTATGAATTGTACTAAGTTCTTTTGTGGAACTAGATACTTTGTGAAATATGTTGGAATTCTTAGAGATGTGTCTCTTGATATTCTTGTTTTCAATAAGCTAGCAAAGATGGAGGAGTTGAATCTGTCAACATAGATTTCAAAATAATGATTTGCTCAAAATGGAGGAGTAAACATAAAGCAGTGTCCAAGGATAGAATTTCAATTTATTTCTTTTGAGAATAAATTAATTACTTGCTTGGTAAAACTTCTGTTGAGTTTAAGACTCTTGTGTTCATGAGCTTAAAACTCATATTTTGTTCTTGAAGTTTATTTGCTTTGTTTGATTTTGAAACTATGACAGATTATTTCAGTTGGTTTAGTCTCTGTGAACTATTCTGAAGTGGATATGGTTTGGAACTAGTTAATTATATTGGTTTAGTCTTGATTGAACTATTCAGTTTTATAATTCTATTGGTTCTTATGAAACTATACCTTTATGATGCTTTTCCTTTATGGACTGCTATCAGCCAGTCAGTTGTATACTGATCTGATGAGATAATCCTGTACTTTATATATTGAGAATATAGGAGGAGATTGTTGGATATATTGGTATATTCTCTCTATATAAATATAGCACGTGCATATGTGTAACACGTGTAATGAACGTACAATTGATTGGATATTGGAACGCGGATTTGTGGGCTTATAACCCGATACCCAAACCAGTATTTAGGAATAAATACTGGCTTGTGATAGCAGTCTAGGTATTCCAATTTTGATACCTAGGGTGAATATCTCAAGCAACTTAGATCTAGAGATAAAACCCTAATTCCCAATTGTTAATTTCCTCACGAAACCTAACAAGAGGGCGTGAGCTGAGCGAGAAAGAAGAGTATGATAGAAATTGACCATTTTGCCCCTCAACAACTCAGAAGTGGAGCGGGATTTGTTCTGAGCCGTTTGATCGCGATCAAACGCGATCGGACGGCTGAAAACTTCAGCTCACGATAAGAACTTCAGCTCACCATCACATATTAGACTATATGTGTGTGTGTGTGAAAACAATAACTTGATGAGGGTTTGCTGATGTTTGTTCGAAACTCAGGGGGGATATTGAATGTAGCCGTTTATTTTTATCTTTTATTGCTTAATATTTGCCCAAAATTTTTGACCAGTTAGTAGTTGATTGAAAGAATAGATAATCTCAAGATTAATGATTGCCATCTCATATAAAATTAAAGAGTTTAGGAACTACATTACTTTGTTTATTCTCTTCATTGTCAATAAGGAATCTTTCTAAAGTTTAACGATAGAGAAACCTAAGAAATCTATCTTACAATATATGGTGGGGACAGTGTGATGCATGGTGTATTTTTTAATTTTATTTGGCTACACCAAAAAGCATTGAAAATGAGCTCATCGTGTAATTGGGTGGTAAAGAATAGGTCCACTTACGGCATTTGGTATGAATTTTTAAATTTGCAACTTGATAGTTTTTCTTGCGCGCAATAGACGAGATTGTGAAATGTATTATCCCTTTAGAGCATTGTGAGAAAATGCATAAATACATATTTACATATAGCATTTTACAGTTTACCGCAGTCATCGAATGGTATTTTATAACAATTTAATAAAATATAATAAAATATAATATCAGACGGAGTTTATTGTTCCGTCGTAGGTATTTAATTATTTTTTTTTGATGAATCGGATAGAGCCAAAAGGCTCCAGCCATCAAAAAATATATATATCAATAATAACAGTTAATTTACAAATAAATAATCGAAGGCTTTACAAGATGTAAAGCAATAATAAGCGAACAATAAATTAATCAAACAAAGGCTGATGAGCCAATAATACAGATAACAGCCCCATAGTAAAAGACCACGCTGAGACAAGAGGGCGGAACAAACGGTGAGACAATCAGCCAGGCAATCCAGACTGCTGAAACCAATAGAGGAGCAGGACTTGAACGACTGGGCCATGAGACCGACATACAAAAACTCTCCCACGACAGCATCCCTATCCGCTAGCAGTCCAATGGAAAACTCTAGCGGCACAACGGAGGCGACGCACTGCCAACATCAAGGGTGTCAACAAGCAGGAGAGACTCAACTGAGCAGAGGTTGAAGAGCAGACAAAGCAGCACAGAAGAAGAAGCCAACACCCACAGCTCTAAGGCAGAAGACAGTTCTGAAGCTCCGGCGAGATAAGTGGGGCTCATCTCAGATATAAATGGGAAAACTCCAAACTGAGGTACTAAGTTGTATGCCGGGAAGAAAGGGAATGACACGGAGCGCCCTGACGCTTCCAAGAGGACAAAGACCTCCCACTCTCAACGCACAGTGAACTGACACTAGAAGAAGAGGAGTCACGGCTCACTGCCACTGACCAACAAGGGAAGGGAGGGACTCAAAACCGAAGAAGCTAATCATCGAAAATAGATGCAGCTTTCCTAGCCAGGATACGAGCACTCACCCGTTTCTGTAAGTTACAATAGACTTTCTTGTTGTATTTTCTAAGATGGAAGATGGAAGTTAAAGTTGCGTCGGAAGGAAAAAAAACAAAACAAAACAAAAATTGAATGGAGGTCCGACAAATGCGCAATGAAGGGACGGAACTAGAAGTTCCGTCCGAGGGGATGTTTCTTTTTGGGGCTTTTTAATTACGATTTTTTTTTAAGGGACGGAAGTTGAAGTTGCATCTGAGTATTAAAAAAATATTTTTTTTAGGGACGGAAGTTGAAGTTGTGGTCTTTAAATTATGCATAATTCTTATATCTCCTCTTATTTATAGCAATCTACTGTTGTTTTTTTGCCAAAAAATGCATAAATGGCTGACTGCAGCTCGTCATTTGCTATAAAATGTATTAAATAGATAAATAGCTAACGACTGTGGATGCGCTTACTAAGTAACATCTATCTACTATATAAAAAGCACGAGATTATATAAAAAGCATGAGATAGTGTTTCTTGCTTCCGGCTACTGTCTTAAATGACAGAAATATCTAAGATATTAAAGGAAACTAGTATAACTCCATGCAAATTGTACGTACTATAATAATTTTGAGGACTCATAAAATTATATGGAACTTCAAAAAAGTGTAAGAGATTTAGGAGAAATTACATCTTTAATAGTATAGTTTAGTAAAATTTATCCTAAAATACAATGTTTTTGATTCTGGCTTCCAGATATCCGACCCAAGCTCGGCCCATTTCCAAAATAAAATTCGTTACATCTCTCTTTCCTTGAATTTCCCAAACTTCATATAATACAATCTAAATCAGTGTACAAGCAGAGTAGAAGAGATAGATAATTAAAAGCTAATCTTAAGATAGATAATTAAAAGCTATTTTGGCTAAATATATTAGTCAGAAGATGTACATTAGCGTGCAAGCAGAGCAGAAGATATACAGTGTGATAAATAAACTACAACAACCTAAGATAACAAATAATATAATCTAAATCATCATCCCTTCTTACAACCACTGCTCCACCCACCTTCTCCACCTGACTTCCTGCTCGATCCAAACACATCCACACCACCTGCTATCCCATATTAATCTTATCACATCCAAATGCACAGAGTCCATGAACATAAGCAAATTCAAAAACACTCTGCAGTGTAAGAACCTCATTAAACACCAAGCATATACTGATACTTCCCATGATAACACAAACATACATAGCATCAATGTAAAGCATCTAACATTAGCAGTTAAATTACTTCCAGAACCAAAATCCGTTCCAACCATCATTCAGCTTCTGATATTCCCTTGATCAGGGTAGCACATAAATATCTTATCACCCACTAAATTATTTAGGTGAGACAAAGTTAGCCCAAAAATGTTTACATTCATCCATCAAATCCCGCTACATCAGCGAGGCACTCTAATGACCTATCTGCACATCATGTAGTTCAATTGCCAAATAAACATTAATTCCATGTTTCCCTCATTCTCGATATATTTACTTCTCGTCATCAGTTCATCCTCCTCTTCTTTTTAGCTGCGGCTTGCCCTGCCCATCATGAACAAAAATTCATTACTAATGAATATAGAAAAATGATTGATCAAAGTATAACGAAAGCAAAAATGGTTTCTAGTTGTTTACAAACTCCAAAAGTACAAGTAACAACTAAATCCCAAGAGACGAACTTATCCCCACTAATATTACTTACTCTCAAATTACCCCAAAGTTCCCCAACCGTTTTCGGTAACAAACTACAATCAATGTTAAACAATTGTCAAACTGTTGTCCATATTGTATGTGCAATCTGACATTTAAGGTAAACATGCTACTATCTTCGAATAGCTCACCACATCTGTCAGACATGCTTGGAATGTTAAAGTTTCAAGAAGTTAATATAGTTCGTACTGTCTATTGCAGTTTTTCAAAATACTTAATAAAAAATAGATGTCTCCAGCTGCTCTCTTGAGAATGTTACCTGAAAACTGCCCATTTGTTTTGCAAGCCATGGCGCAAACGATTCTCCAGCAACTTGAAGAAGGACAAAGCAATTAACGCAACAGTTAATACAATCACTACTATTAGTAGTAATAATAAATAAATTTAACACAACTGACAATTTGTTATCTTTAAATTCATACAATTCAAAACTTAATGTTCTGATTGTGGGAGTCGGTTATATTTTCTTATCGACAACAAAACCCTAAGTTTTTTTCTATGTTTCTCATATATCAACACCTAATTATCCCTAATAAAAAACACCTAATTAAGAATCTGAGTCCAGAAAAAACCCTAATCAAGAATTTTACTCACGAATTTGAAATTCCATACCAGAACAGAAATTAACTTACAGCCTTCCGAATCCTTGATGAAATGTAAAAGAAGACAATATGTTGGTCGTTAGAAACCCTAAAAGAGAAATTTCTTGATTTTTAAAAGATCGATCTTACCCTTATCGGCATCTGATATGGCTAAAAATAGGATTAAATCGGCCACGAATCTTAAAGCACTCAGGGGTAAAATGGTAATTTCACCTACAAACGGGTCCGAAATGGGAACTGGGTCCCTTCTTCAAAGCCCAATAATCCATAAACGGATCAGTCCTATTAGATACGGGTACCAACTCGTTGAAAACCAATTCAGAAGGATAAAGAGCAATTCAAATTCGTGATTATCCCTAAGAGGTGGTTTTAACCACTTCTTATCATGAAATAAGTTTAAACTCCCCAGCTTATCCATCAACACCGGAAAATAGAGATTTGTCCTTATTTCGAAATAGGTCCCTAAGGCGACTATAAATACCCCTCTCCCCCACCGTAACAAGGTGATCAATCTTTTTCTACCTAAAGCTAGGTGATCAATCTTTTTCTACCTAAAGCTCTTTCTTAATCTTTGAGAATACTGACAAGAGCGTCGGAGAGTTCGTCGCCAGGATCCATCCCAGTGTATCAAACTTTGTGCAGGTTCGCGGTAGCGGCAAAAAACAAGTCAACACGTAGGTGAAGATCAACAGGTTCGCTTTATTGTTTTCCTCAAAGAACTCACAAATTCATCTGTTTGCTGCCACACCCGAAATCAGCAGCAACAACATCAAATTGGATCTCGGAGTCCTTCGGATCATCGCCGTACTAAGAAGAAAACATCAACTTTGATTGTATAATACTGAGATTTTCCGATTATTCTCGAAATTGGGGATTAGAGTTTTGGGCGAAAAGTTGCAATTTCGTAAATGAGTGGGAGGCTTGGGGAGGGCAGCGCCGAACAGAGGGAGCTCCCCCCCCCCCCCCCCCCCCTCGTGGAGGGCACCTCCCGAGATAGGCAGGGTCAGGGAGGGAAACGCCGGCCAGAGAGGTGGAGGGTCAAGGAGGGCAGGAATGGGGAGGGTTTTGAAAGTGGGAGAGATGAGAGACGGTTAGAGCATCCACAATCGTTTGTTCTAAAATATGCATATATAGCATTTGAGAAATAGCAATGAAGGAGAAAATCCACTATTGTTAGTGATAAATTTGTATTAAAAATCAATTTAGACGGAAGATAATGATCCGTCTATCCTTTTTTTTTTAAAAAAAATTATAAAATGGCATTTTCGTAAATAATGAATAATATTTTAGTACTATGCTATAGAGAAAAAGGAAGAAGTTGTCGGACGGAGCTTGATCCTCCGTATGTTTTTTTTTTTTCTTTCTACCTTTTATAAATGGAATTCTCATAACATTTGGGTGGCATTTTTTTATTTTTTTGGGAAGAAATTTCTGAATTAGTTATCGAACGGAACTTGTTTTCCGTCCGTCCTATTAAAAAATAAAAAAAATCTATAGATGGAAAATCTTCCTTCGTCCTTTACATTTAGAGATCGCCAAATTGAATTGCTAAATTTAGATGTGTGTTGTGCATTTCTATTGATCAGTATGCATTTAAAGAAAACGAGTGGCGATTTTTTTCTCAAAAAATGCATTTTTTGCAATTATAGCAAACGATAGTGGATGCTTTTAGGCGTTTGAGGTTTTTTTTTTTTTTTTTTTTTTTTTTTTTTTTTTTTTTTTTTTTTTTGAAAATGTGGGGATCACATGTGTTAGTTTAAATGAGATGTGCCAACTTTTTCTCTCCTTGCTCTATTTCATGATAGAAGAAGGGGAGAAGAGGTAGACCCATTCGCTTAATATATACTAGCGAAACCTTGTGCAATATTGCACAAATTTATATAATATATAAAATATAATATCTAGTAGAACCCGTGCAATATTGCACATAATTTTTTTAAAATAGAAAATAATAAAACTTTTTTTGAAAAAATCATCTAATGACATCTATATAATAATGCACGATTTTTACGGTTTGATTTGCCTCCTACTTTTTCGCTTGTTTTTTTTATTTTAGAAAAAAAAAAAGGAGAAAAATCTTTGAACCAAAAGTGGTTTAGCATAATATATTGTATGAATAGTATTTTTACACCCATGTGCAATATTGTACAGACCTTTTAAATATGATTATGTTTTAATTGAGACAACATTTAAGATTTGAAGCAAATAAATTATGCTTTCGCTCAAAAACATATACATAGATGGAAGACATGGATAAATGTGATGCGTGAATCTCAAACTACCTTGACACATATGATCATTTTTATCTTAAAAAGATATACACAACTAAATTCATAGTTGTTTTTTGGAGCCTCATTACACTAAAAAATTGGTAAAGCTTCATTCTTGATAGTCCTTGTTTATTGATAAAACTTAACAGTGTGTTAAGAGGTCTAAAGTTTAGAACTATCACTTCTGGCTACAACCTATTTGCCGCCACACACACAAAAAGCAAAGGGAAAAAAAGAAAAGAAAGGGAAAAAATGTTAAAAGTTGCATTTATTAAACACTGAAAACATTAATATTTATCAAACTGCCTACCTCATTTCAGCAAATTACAATAGTGGGGGAGAGGGATTAAAACTTTATTGATTGAGGGCATGCATTCTAATCTCTACTATTTTAATGGAAGTGTTGGGTTGTAAACAAACAAATTCTAATTTTGTAACTGAGCAAACCCGTGCAATATATGGCCAAACTAAATCCACCAAACCTACCCGTGTGATGCACATGCAGCCCCTAAAAAAGAGATATTTTAGCAAATGCCCCCATTTAAAATGTGAAAACTGGCATATACCCCCACTATTTTTAAAAACTAAGAAATACTCCTATCTCTAATATTATAATGGGAGAAGGCCTTAGTGTCATTTGTAAATGTTTTGTCAATCTACCAACCCGTGCAATACATGTGCATAACTATTATAAAGAAGGTTCTAAGTTCAAATCCTGATTATGTCTAAATTTTTATTTTAAAAAACTATATTTATCAAGATGTGCATCGCACGTGTAAATTACTAGTAACAATTAATGCTTCACTTTGAGCTGCTTTTGATTTGCCTCCTGCTTTAATTTTTACCAAGAACATATTTGGAAAGAGTGTTTTCGCTCAATACAAGCCACTAAAAAGCATGTGAATTTCAGCCATAATTTGATAATCATAATATGCTTTGAAAATTAACTATAGTTGTCTTGAATGATTGTTTCTCAAGTACCTTATAAGGTATATTCATCCAATGACCAGTATCCATACAGTCATACTCAATCCAATGTAAATGAAAAAGTTAAATATGTTCCATATGAAGTGGAGCACTATACCTTTTAGAAGTTAAGTGGTAAGAGCTAAAATGTCAATTTATGTTCATTCTCGTATCTTTAAACTTGCATGTACTATATACCCTATAGTTAATAAATAAAGATTTATAATTAGTCTATTAATGCCAAGATATACTAAAACTATAGTTGATACTTTCAGACTACCAATATTTATGTTGAGTTTTTTAGCCATTTTAAATTTCCACCCTCCATGTATTACATGAGACTAAGACCTCAATTTAGTTCATTATTTTCAAGTTCCTCTCGAAATGTACCCAACTATCCTAGTTAAAAGCTAGCTATTTAGATTTGATTCATAAAACTAATAGCTCATTATATTTATTCCTCTATTATTTGCTTTTGTACAACATGATTATGCAAAAATAATGGACCATATGCTATAGACTTTTAATGATGAACATATTCAAATAATTATAGGACGGATAAATTAATTGCGATTACTATATTGATACTTCATAATTATGCATAATTCTAAAATTTGGGGTAGATACATACTGACCTTATGCTATCTGAAAATATGCCTCCTGTTTTCCTGGACGTTCTCTCACCTCCCCTCTCCCTAAACTCAAACCCTAAACTCAAGCCCTAATTTCTCACCCTACCACGGCCTCCCCCTCCAACCGCACCCCCATAACCTCTTCCACCTCCTCCATCGCCTTCCGCCTAGACTGCCTACTCCTTTCCCTTCCTTCTCCCTCTCCTCCTCCTCTCTCCCCACATCCTCAGCTTCACTTTCCCCCGTCACAGCCAAACTTTAAATAGCCAAATACACATTTTCATCCCACAGCTACACCTGTTGTTTTTCCCATATCCTTCCACCGCCAACCACAACCACCTCCTTCTTCTGCAATCATCTTCCCACAAGCCCATACTTGCTTTTACTTAGCGGCCTTTATGCCCGTCCCTGTCAAGCGATGCGGGGTGAGTTTGGGCTCGAGAGAGGGCGAGAGCAAGTGTGGGCTTCTCGTGAACACATCAAGAACGAGGAACGACGCAATCCACGTAGCAGGCAGGAGCACTATGAGGTTAAAGCCGATGGTTGACGTGATAGTCGCAGGGTCAGGTCTCCGAGGAGAACTGCTGCTAAACCACCTCTGGGGAGAGATGACGGAGGGCAATGCCGGTTGCGCTCTAGGTCGCCGATCTATCTCCGCAATCACGAATAGTGAGCTGGGCAACGGTCACCTACAACTGCTAGAGGAGGGGTGGACAAGAGCCCTAAGGACTCTCACAAAGCTCCTCACAAGGATTCTAACCAGGTTTCGATCAAGTTGGGTAGCCCATCCGGGATGACTCCCGTTCACCCTATTCCTCGTAGTTTCCCCTACGTGGAACTATCTGTTGATTCTTAGTTTTGATGACTACAGCACAATACAAAGTTTGTCTATCACATATCTCTTGCAGAGTGTATCAAAGTCAATATCATGGTGAAATACACAAAGGCAACACAATCTGATGAAGCTTTCTAGACAAAGGCTAACGCTCAAGACAAAGGCTCAAGCTCAAGACAAAGACTCAATTTCAAGACAAGATTCAAAGTGCTTCAAATGTTTAAACAAAGTGTCTTGTAATATTGTAATTTTAATTCTTTGAGTCTTAGAATCTTGTAATAGCCTTGTTACACTCACACTCAAACATGTTTTAAATAATCTGAGTGTTTTACAAAATTAAAATATCAAAACAAGCTTGAATAAGTTCAGCTGTATGAGTACCAGTCGACCACTCCTTGGAACCAGTCGATTGTCATAGTATGAAACTACCTGAACTCATATAAGCTCTGGCCAGTCGACTCATTATGGCAACCTAGTCGACTGTTCAATCCGTTTCGACGGTTTTCTAATTTTAAAACTTGTTTTTCAAATTCAAATCCTTTTTACTGCCGTTGTATGGCAGTTAGGATTCTTTCTCTCAACGTCCAAACGTTTCTAACTCTATAAAAAGAGTATAGAAGTCATTTGGCAAAGGTTCCCAACATTTTCCAAGCATTCGTTAAACTCTCAAGTCTTTTGTTTCCAACAAGAACAAGTCTTTCAGAAGCATACAAACTCGAAGTCTTGGTTCTCTGAATTTCAGTCTAGTATAACATTGATTTTATTTTAGACTGAATTCAGAAGTTGTCCTAATAGCCACTATACAAAAGCACTATCACATACAAGGCTATAGGTTGTTGTAAACTCAATTTTTATTGTTGTTTCACTCTCAAGTTGTGAGAGTGGTCCTCTCGGTTGGAGAGTAGGACTCTTGGTTGTAGAGTCGGTTTCACTCTAAGGTGTAGAGTGGGTTTGCTCTCTCTAGTGGTGAGAAAGGTCTACAGATTTGATATTGTTGTTGTCAAAGACCGTAGAGTATTCTTGTACTTTTCAAGAATAGTGGAAAATCTCAAGTGGTTGCTTGGGGACTGGATGTAGGTCGGGAGAACCAGGATATATCGTTGTGTTTGGCTGTGATTGACTCTCTATGGTTGTATTCTCTCAACTTGCAATTTCAATTTCTCTGTTTTTTATTTCAAAAACTTGTCTGGTAAGTCGACTGGTTTCCGGTATAAGTCGACTGATCAGACTTGTAACCTTCAGTAAAATACTCTTCTTATCTGACGCAACAGTCGACTGTATTTCTATTTGCAGTCGACTTAACAGTTCGAAAAGTTCAAGTTCTTAATTACTTTTTATACAACACTATTCATCCCCTAGTGTTATTTTCCTTGCCTACAGGATCCAACACTGTCCCCTAGTCCTGTGCGTCCTACACATCATGCCTCAGCTACGATCAGGTCCTCCCCTACTTCTGCTGCCAACTTCACAGAGCAGGAGCTTTTGTCGACATTGCGGGAGGTGCGACGGAGGGGTGAGGAAGGCCGCCATGAGGAAGTAGATGAGGAGGGGGTGTGGGAGGTTTCCCGATCAAAGTCGTCTAAGAAGATGGAGGCAAAAAAGGCTAAGATGAGGGAGGTTACGTGCCTATTCTGCCCGTTCAGAGTTTTCATTTACTTCGAATGTAAAGTTTCTGGGCACAAGGTGCACTCTTGCGCGGTTAGAGGAGAGAAGAGGCGAGGGAGGCAGGGGCACGACGAACGTTCGGCGGCTAGGAGCGTGGAGTTATCTTGCACCGTTGTGTCGGTCACAGAGGTAATGCGACAGAACAAGGAGCTGCTTAAGGCTAAGATGGGGTGTGATTAGGGCGGTGAGAGGGCTGCTGACGTCGGAGGAGATCATTACGGGTCTTAAGTAGCTATCTGTCTCGTTCAATCACCGAACTTGGATTCTACATAAAGTGAAAAACTTTTGGCTCACGGAGTTCCCTCAGCTGAAGGAGTTGCGGCATTGGCTAAATGCGAGGAACTCAAGATCATAGGTGGACGTTATGGGATCTCCATCCGACAGTGGACGGACGATGAGGGGGAAACCAACCATGACAAGGCGAGGGGAACTTGGGTGACACTGTCTGGCTTGCCGCTCCATTGTTGGGAGATTGGAGATTTCCAAGACGTGTTGAGGTCATTCGGCACCGTTCTTGGCATGGACGTTCCGACAGCTACTAAGAAAGGGGGGATCGCAAGGCTTAGAATTTCAATTCATGGCAATGTAAGGTTGCCTAGGTGGATGAAGGTTATGGTTGAAAACAAATCTTTCATGGTCGAGGTTAGGGTGGAGGAAGTTAGGGGTGGGGGGGGGGGGGGGTTGGCAGAGGAGGTACGACATAAGAAGGTGGTGACCAAAAACTATTCGATGACGACGCTGGTGAGTGGACGGTGAGGAAATGGGCAGAAATAGCGGCAGGTAAGAATGTGCAGGAGCTAGAAGATGATGGGTCCAAAGTAAATGAACTGGGTTGGGCCAGCGAACCGGCTAACTTGGGCTCAGTTCGACTACTCATCAGTAGGGGTACGATGTGGGAGAAGATCTGACAGAGGGGGAGCTCTCTTTTGGTAAAAGCACTAGGCTGGTACAGCGTCCCAGTACAATTGCAACTGCCATGGAAAATTTGGATTTGCATGTAGGGGCCTAGGTACACAGCTCAGTTGAACCTAGTGCAGCTTTTCTTGCGGATTTGTCCAAGACTGTGACGTTTGTGGGGCCCAAGGAGGACTGCGTTGAGGGAGGTGATGTGGCGGAAAGGTCAAGTACACCACTTTAGGTACATCTTTGCATGGGTGATGGGGAAGTCAGGTCTGTTGAAGTGGGGAAGGGCACACGCTGGACTTCACTTGCGATGTTAGAGAAAGGCGCGAAAAGGGATCTTTTGAATGGTCAGGAACTCGAAATGGGTTTGGGCAATTGTGAACCTATTATGGGACTAGGAAAGGGGTTTCAACAAGCAGGACCCATTATGTTGAAAGAGTCCTCGAGCAAGGGTTTTAAAGATCAACTGAGTTAAGAAGAACCGACAAATGAGGAAGAGGGACCACAAATTGAAGAGCTTCTTAAAAAGGATGTTGAAAAAAGAGTTCAACGTGAAGTTAAAAAGAGAGTGAAGGCTATGCTGGGAAACTGGCTTCAGACAAGAAGCAGAAATCAGAGGTTTCCTCAGAGTCAGATACTGACTCCAACAGGTATGAGGACCCTCTATCGGGAGATGATAAAGATATCCTAAGCATCTCTGAGGAAACCACGGTGGTAGAAACAAGCAAGAAGGCAAAAGCTGTATCAGCTAAGGAGGGATACAGACGCAGTACTAGGCAGCATAGCAAAGGGAAAAAGCCAATGACTGTCAAAGAGATTTACAAGTGAGTGGGAAAGCAAAAAAGTTATGAATCCATCGCAGGTACAGATCCCAATATTTCTATATTTGGTTCAATTCCGGATACTTGTTAATTCAGCTTGCATTCATCTATGGTATTAATCTGCATCATAACGCACACACCAATATTATTGATGTTATTCGGGGTAGGAAATTTTATAATATTGATAACGTACAATAGGTTTTACAAGGGGGAACGAAGGCGGACTGCGTGTCCCTTAGTCTGGTAGAGTTAGATTCAACTCTGCAGGTAGAAGGGGGTAATGATAGTTTTTATGTGTAACATCATCTTCTGGAACGTTAGAGGGCTTGGCAAGGCGGCCAAGCGAAGAATGGTAGGAGAGATTGTTAGGAAAAACAATACTGACATTGTCTGCTTGGAAGAGACTAAATTAGCTCAACCAACCGACTTGGTTATCAGGGGTCCAAAGTTAGACCATATCCAGAATTGGAGGGTCAGGGACGCTATAGGGGCGTCGGGGGGGGGGGGGTCATGGTAGGGGTCAACACCAGTAAATTTGAGTTACTGGATGACTGGGTGAGGAACTTTATTGTTTCGGTGGTAGTTCAAAGAAGGAACGATGGGTGGAGGCAAACCATAATGGCAGTGTATGGCCTAAATGATAGGATCCACAAGCAACAGTTTTGGGATGAGTTACTACACATCAGGGGAAGATGGAGTTTACCATGGGTAGTAGGGAGATTTCAATATCGTCAGACATTCTTATGAGAGAAAGGGAGGTCTTGGAAATGGGCACGATATGAGAAAATTCAATCTGTTGATATCAAACTTGAGGCTGATAGACATCCCAATTAATGACTGGAGTTATACATGGTCTAATCGACGTAGGAATCCGAGTCTGGCGAAGCTTGATAGGATTCTTGTTTTGACTGATTGGAAAACAAAGTTTCCCCTAGCAATGGCAAGATCATGTGTTCGAAATACATCGGACCACGTTCCTATACTCATTGGTACTGGAGAAGAGGGAAGAAGAAGACAAAGAATCTTCCAGTTCGAGAAAATGTGGCTGACCAACAACGACTGTCACAGAATGGTAAAGAGTACCTGGGAAGAGGTGATCGACCTGGTAGAACCAGCTGCTAGGTTGAACAGAAAACTATCTACTCTGAGAAGAAGGTTAAGGAAATGGAATCTTGTGACTTTCGGGAATATTTTTAAAAGAAAAGAGGATACCATTAACGATATTGAGGAGCTGGAAAGGAAGGAGGAAGAGGGCAAACTTGATGAAAACCAGTTTCAAAGATTAACGACTTGCAAGCAAGATATTCAAGAAACTTACACAAAAGAGGAGATTATGTGGCGACAACGATCGAGGGTCAAGTGGCTGACAGAAGGGTATGTTAATACTAAATACTTTCACAAGGTCGCTAGTATGCGACACAGACAAAACTTCATTCACTCCTTGGATATCAATGGGGCATTGGTATCAGATGAGGAACAGATAGCTAATCATGTTGATGCTATGTTCAAGGAATTATTTGGGGAAAACAGGGTTGGACAGAGTGAGTCCAATGAAAATATATTGGAGGAATTGCAGGGAGAGGACCGCGCTAGAGTGGAGGCTCTACAAGCACCATTCAAAATGGTGGAGGTGAAGGCAGTGGTGTGGGGGATGGGACAGGACAAGGCGCCAGGACAAGATGGGTTCCCCATTTTCTTCTACAAGCAGTTTTGGGATATTATTAAACATGACATTATGGACATCATGAATGCATTCTACGATGGTAGTCTGAACTTGGAGAGACTCAACTATGCTTATGTTTGCTTGATCCCTAAAAAACAAGTTGCGAGAGAAGTACCAGACTTCAGATAAATCAGTTTGATTAACTGTTCGGTAAAAATCATTACGAAGGTACTCGCAAATAGACTAGGTATGATAATTGGGGACATTATCGAGGACTACCAAACTGGGTTTATTGCAGGGAGGGATATTCTAGAAGGGGTAGCATTAGTCCAGGAGGTCATTCAAGACACGAAGAAACGCAAGAAGTCTGGGTTTATGCTCAAATTAGACTTTGAGAAGGCATACGATAAGGTCGAATGGAAATGCTTATTAGAGATTCTTCATAGGCGAGGGTTCGGTGATAGGTGGATCAGATAGATAAAGACTTGGCTCACGACGTCCAAGGCCAATGTCTTAGTGAATGGGGCTTCGGAGAAGGAAATCAGATGTAGGAGGGGACTGAGATAGGGTGACCCACTTTTACCAATGTTGTTCATTTTGGTGGCTGACGGGCTACATAGAATGCTACATGCCTACAGAGAAAATGGACTGATTAATGGGCTTGGTATGAGGAGAGGTATCTCCGCAATTGTGAATGTCCAATACGCGGATGATACTTTAATCTTCGGAGAGTGCAACGTGGCGCAGGCAACTTTCTTGAAATGGGGTCTTTATCTTTTTTAGGAGTGGTCAAGGTTAAAGGTTAACTTCCACAAAAGTTTCATCACTTTCTTAGGCGATACGGGGGAAGAGGGGAACACAATAGCCGATATTCTTAATTGCCAGGTCCAGAAACTACCGATTAGATACCTGGGATTATCGTTCAGTACAGAAAATATCAGGAGGGTGGACTGGAATGGTATCATAAAGAAGATAGCTAGCAGACTGGAAGGGTGGAAAGGCAAAATGCTATCATTCGGGGGACGTCTGATCCTGCTAAACTCGGTGGTCAGCTCGATTCCACTGTACTTTATGTCATTTTATGAATTGCCGATATGGGTATCCAAAAAATTGACAAACTAAGAAGACGATTTCTCTGGCATGGGTCGGGGGAAGGGAGGGGGTATGCGTTAATCAAATGGGATATAATGTGCAGACGAAAAGAATTGGACGGATTGGGGGTGGTAAATATCCGACAAATGAACCATGCCTTACTAGGAAAATGGTGGAAACTCAAAGTAAAGACGAAGTGAAAATGGGCTACACTGGTCAAGGCGACATACATGAAGAATGGGTGCATACACCAAAAACAGAAAAACAAGGGGTCCATGTCCGAATTTTGGCGAGGAGTCAGCCGTACTAGAGACATGTTCATCTCAGGGGTTACATTCTCCATCGGAAATGGGGCTACTACCATTTTTTGGAAGGATAAATGGTGCGGCACTATCAACCTAAAGAAAAGATTTCCAGAAGCATACAAATTCGTGGCTGATAAATACGATATGGTTGCAAGACACTAGAGGAATGATCAGTGGAGACCAAGACTCACAGGTGGGTTAACCAGTGAGGCTAGAAGACAAAAACAGGAACTTATAGCCTTCCTACAAGACTGGAAGTCAATAGGAATGGACCATGAAGACAAACCTAAATGGGAGGGAGAAAAGGGTGGCCTATACTTGGTGAAATCGGCATATAAAAGGCTAAACGACGGGGGAGTTTGAGTTTACGACCCTATCTGGAAGGTTAAAGTTCCACTTAAGGTCATGACTTTTAATTGGTTAGCATGTAGAAACGTCATTCTAACACGGGATAACTTGGCAAGGAGAGGGTGGCAGGGACCGATCCAGTGTGTTATGTGCAACCAGGATAACGAAAACGGTGGATCATCTACTAATGACATGCAGGTATGTGGGGCCTATTTAGGGGATCTACTACAAAGAATGGGGAGATCAAAGACAGGACCACAAACAGTATTAGACGCAGGGGGGGGGGGGTGGAGAGATGTGAACATTGGCAGTGGAAACTTCGACATTTGGGGTATAGGAGTTCCAGCTATATGCTGGGGGTTATGGTTAGAACGGAACAATAAAATTTTTAGAGTAACACACAGACACTTCATGCATCAACATATGATTTTCAAGACTACTGCTAATATCATATTCTGGTCTAAAACAGCAGGTGAAGAACAGGCGAAGAAGATCAAGGATATGTACCCCAACACTGGTCATGCAACCAATGAGATAGAGTCACAACAAAGGAAAGGTACACCATAGGAGGAATGATCGCCTGCGATGATAAGGGAGGTGCATGCACTACTTTTGATGTTGTAGTTTTGGAGCATGTATTTTGACTTTTGTATTTCTAGTTTTCTGGAGTCGGTTTACACCATGTGTGGTAGAGAGGGTCCTGTTTTGGTTAAGGGGTATGAGTATCATGGCCCGTCTGTGGGATACAAGAATATCATTGTCCGGTTGAATATTGGTGTTGTGTTTGTTTTAAAGACTTTTTAATGAAATACGGGGGACTGCGGCCAACCTTTTATGATAAAAAAAAAATTGGGGTAGATACAGGAACAATTTTTTTAAAAAAAGTTGTTTTAAGGGCAACGACATCTCATTTTATCTCGGACACTCCTGCTCTATTTATTGTCATATGGTTCATACTAATCACTGCAAATGATATATGATGCACACAAATATGATTTTACCTTTGTGAAATTTTTTTGTTGGCAAAACAAATCAAATTATTTACAGTAGGGCCATGTTTGGCACTTGAAGTTTGAGGTGGAAAGTATGAGAATGTGGGAAAAGTAGCTCTATTTTACATGTGAGTTTCTCCCACCTCACTTTCCATTCAAAACCCATGTGCCAAATAGGACCTAAGAGAAAATGTTAGCATTCAAAAGAAATCAGATATCAATCTTATTGTACACGTATTTAGGATTGAAAATACTCAAATAAAACGAATCAAGATTCTCGGACAAGGAGGGATCATCAAAATTGCCGATAAATTGGCCTCCTCTTCATAAACCATTGTTGGGCCTGCTATTGCTACAATTCTACAACACCATAAAAAATAATTGTAAGTGTACATACCATTATTGTAATTGTTTGCAGATGCTATTGTCACAATCCTGTAGCACCAATAAAAATCATTATGAGTGTAGAAGATACTAACTTTACTCATATATATATCGAAAAGAAGAACCAAAATGCATAGAATATAATTCATATTCATATGGTTTCAAGAGATTATACAAAATTGGAAATAAAAAATAAAACCTTAAATCAATCATATGGTTTGAAAAAATCAAAATCACATTGAAATTTTAAAAAATTTTGGAAACAGATAACACTGAACTTATTCATGAAGTTTTGAAAAATCAAACAAAACTGGATAAAACCCTTATCTTTAATCATCACATTTTGACTTTGCAAGATTATACAAAATTGAATCTCTCCCGTGAAAGCTCTAATGTAGGGGTAGGTGCAATGTTTTTTTCATCTTCTGTTTATTCAGAGAGAGAGAGAGAGAGAGAGACAAACAGAATGATAGAGAGGTAGACGCAAATTGGAAAGAACCTATAATAATGTGCTCATGATCATGTTAGTTATTTTGTTAGTGGATCATATTTTCAGAATGTGATCAGCGGATGAGAGAGAGAGAGAGAGAGAGAAGCAAACAGATTGATAGAGAGGTGGACACAAATTGGAAAGAACCTATAATAATGTGATCGTGATCATGTTAGTTATTTTGTTAGTGGATCATATTTTTAGAATGTGATCAGCGGATCAGTTTGTGATCTTCAAATTAACTATTAGGAAGAAATAAAAGTGGAGCCTACATAATTTGGCACGTATTTTCAAGTATGATTAAGAGGTGAGATTGTAGTTTTAAATCTGGTTAGAAAAAAGAAGTCGGTGTTGCTCCTACAATTGCTCTCCTTCTTGTATTTTAAAATGGGAAGAGGAGATATACCTGGATCAAAAGTGGTCTTAGCGTATTATATTGTATATAGGCTAGGAGACCCATTAGCTTAATATATAATTATAATATAATTAGTATACCTATGTGAAAATTGCATAGACTAAAATAATTCTGAGAGACTCATAAAATATATGGAACTCTATTTTTTTTTGAAAAGTTTACATATATTTGGTGATATCTTTTTTTATTAAGTTCAACTACAAATGTATCATTCTATAGCTTTCTTCAACATTCATTTTTTGAAAATGAAGGACAGATTTAGTTTATAGGTCAATGTTTCTAATATATTAGCAAACGTTAGAAAATGTAATTTTTCAATGGATATAATTGTTGTAATATTTCTTTAAAAAGTTTCTTCATATACTTAAGAAGTTGTTGGTTCCTAAATAGGTACATCAAAGTTCTATTTCTCATCACGTGAATAGCTTCTTGTATCTTGATTGTTTGTGTCACAAACTTGTTAGCTACTTTATTAAAACAGAACTACAATAAAAACAAAGGAAAAGTAGAGAGATGGTAATTGATACCACATTCAAATTCATTGTAAATTTTGGCAAAGTTTCCTTTGAATACGAAACTCTTTCCATGTATGCATATATCATATTGATCCACTTCTAGAAGTAAAACAATTAGAGGACAATCATTACTCAATAAGCTTGGATTTATGTACTTACATGCACACAATATTAGAACATTAATACAATATCATTTTCGATACTTATAAACACACCTCTCTCAAAAAATTATGTCTCAAACTTGAAAAAATAATAGATATCATATAAAGATTTCAACAAACCTGCCAGAGAATGAACATTTCAAAGAATAGTACAATTCAAGAGTGGGTAAACTCACTTGTACGTACCTAACTCTCATAATTTCTTGACAATAAATACATTTTTTAAACCTCCTTAATAAATAAAAAATAAAAAATAATAATAAATTGAATAGATATAAAACTTTTTTCTTGGAAAGAAATGTCTCATTGATCCACTTCTAGAAGCAAAATAATTAGAGGACAATCAACAATCAATAAAAATGGATTAATACACTTACATTCACACATTAGATCAGTAAAATATCTGTTTTATACTTATAAACACACATCCCTAAAAGTATTATGACTCAAACTTTAAAAAAATATAGATATCGTCGATAGAGTTCGACAAACTTGCATGAAGACCAAAATAATGAATTTACAAAGAATATTACAATCCAAGGGTGTGTAAACTCACTTGAATGTACCTATCTTTTATAATTTCTAAATGACAATAAATAAGAATTTTCAACCGCCTTAATCAAAATAAATAAATCAATAAAAAATAAATCAGTAGTCGTCTCTGTGGAACCTCCAGCCTATAGTGCTCTCAACAGCTTGTTCTTGCATTTTCTCAATGCTGCAGGTGATACCCAAGATGAAAAAAATAAGAAAACTATCTCAGCCAGCAGGTATAATTAAATATTAACATTCACCCAACTTCATACATGAATTACTATTCACTTCATATATAAGACTTCAAATATATCAATTTAAACATTTAAGACTAATATAAAAGCTGAAACCTTTTTCTATGCACCTTTACTTGCAAATTGATGATTGTCACAACGATCTATGTAGATATATACGGTACGTTTGATGACAAAGTTAGGGAAGACAATGAACTTCCCCAATAGCAACTCTATCCTAAAGCATATTTACCAGTAATAATTAGTAACATAAAAGATTTCTTAGGAGAATCCACAAAATTATATAATATATGATAGAATAGAATAGAATATTTGACAACTATGAATTTGAAAAGGTTACAATCGTTATATTTAAAAAGGTGTATGCATATGTATACCTATATATTAACAAACTATATTTATAAAAAATACATATAATGTGGATGCAGGTTAATTGTGGCATTTTCACAAATGCTTGATGTACCCTGCACAATATATATATGTCTCTGTGTGTGTGTGTAATTCTCCACAACCATTTCAACTTTAAAATCATTCGTGTAGAATACATGCTCATACTTGCCCCACAATTGAAAACATTATAAAAAGAAACATCTACCTCAATCCGTTTATTAGAACTAGTTAGTTTTCAGGTGTGTCAATTTTCTTATTAACAATCAAATTAGGGCTCAATTAGCTTTTAACATATGAATACAAATGTTTAACTAAGAAATCAATATCAAAATTTTCTAGTAAAAATATCAATAAAATATTCTATGAAGAAAATTCAAAGTAATGCATCTCACATACATCTTATTTTCTTTCAATCACATACATCTATCTTATTTAACTTAACGAAATCATTTTTCTCAGTAAAATTAGCACCCTCCATTCTCATTTGAACTCCGCACCACATATATATGAGTCTAGAGTTTGCATGAAGAGATGTGGGTTTAGAGAGGAGAACTGGATCAATCAAAAGAAGGTTTTGTTTGTGGAGAGAAGAGAAAGATGAGAATTTTGTAAGAGTTGAGTTTTTATCGGAAGTGGGGGCGTTATTTTTGGCATAACATAGAGGCAGAGGAGACAGTTAGAAAGAGATGTGGCTAGATAGAGAAAGTTCTTATATTTAAGGAAATGATTAAAAAGATTTTAAAATTTTGAATTTTGAATTATAGCCTTCTTTTTTCGTTTTTCTCTCCTTTCTCTATTTCAAAATGTCGAAATGAGAGACGAGATTGACTTTTTTGCTTAATACATAGTTATAATTAGAACAAAATTTTGTTTAATTTAATTTCTTTTGAAAGGGATTTTTTTGCAAAATTTTCGTTAAGAAAATGTTGTCAAATTTTAGAAAAAACCAAATCAGAATTAAAAAAAGGGAAAGAAAATTTTATTTTTTTTAAAAGGGAAAGATAGGTGGGAAAAAAGTTTGATGGCGGAAATAGGAGAAGAATGTGCATTACTCCAGTCTTCTATATAATTAAGAGGAGCCGAGTTGTTTGTTTTTGTTTTGTTTTTGTTTTTTTGAGGGAAAAGGTGAAGTATAGTCACCATGTTTCATTAATAAGGAATTAACAAAACAAACCTGGAGTACTGGGCCAAATGTATAACCTACAAAACATAAAATAAAACATAAAACCTACAGTCATACATGGGAGGGTGGGGCAATAGAAAAACCGCAGAGCAACATGACTAGTATAGACAACAAGATGTCCTTCCAAGAATGCCCTGGAGTGTGAGCCATCGACCCGATATTCACCATCTCTTCAATATCGTACTCGTTCACCTGGATGGCATTGGCAGTACAAGACTAGTCCCACAAAAGTAAATTCATTTCAGTCAAGCCAAAACCATGGGATTGAGTTTGGATTGGGTGGTTTCTTAGGCGTCACACTAGAGCAGAGGACAATCCAGACCGCTTCTTGGGCCCAAAAGATAACCCCTCAACCGTACTGAACCCCATCCAGACCTAGTGAAAAATTTCCCCTATTATTGTATTGGACCCCTTCTTGGATCCAGTCATAATGCTCGGCCCAATAGGAAATTTATGTACCTTATTTTAGCTCCGGGCGCCGCGCATGTGGCTCACGCACACCCAAATGAAGTGAACATGGCTGGATTTTTGGCGCCCAAACAGTTTTGAAATTCGAAACGCCTGTTGATGTCGGTAGTGGCTACTTTGATCCTAGCCCTGTGTCAGTGGCTCCTTTCACTCCTCAGTGATAGGGAGGGATAGAAATGTCTCACCTACGAAGGCAATGTATGCTTCATCGAAGTCGCTGACGGTGGGGGTGGACCCCCTTTTCAGGCCCATCCCCTGCCACGTAGCCGCACCGGCCGACTACGAAGACAATAATGCATACTTGTTCGGATTCTATGCATCCCATACTACATAGGTCCGAGGACAAGCCCTTAACATACTCCTCATTATAGGGTTCAATCCCTCATCATGCAAACTCCACTACGGTAACAAAATCAAGGTTCAGACATTCCACGAGTACAGAATCCAGTCCTGGAATCCACAGTCAGACTATATAAAATCTTTGTCGTGCGAATATCCCGCAAGTGCCGCTCTAGCCCCGGTATATACATATATATTGGAGATCTGGCTCCCATCATCCCGATCATTCATGATTCCGGAATCCATCGTCTGAACAATCGTAGTCCTGAATTTAATTGAGGCTCGTCTCACTCCGCAAGCAACCACAGTCCTGGAATCCATCGTCCGACTGGGTCTATAGTCCAGGAATCCACCATCAGACTATATAGAAGTGCCCCACTGACGTTTATCCAAGTTTCATCACATCTTCTTCTAGTGCATATTTTTAAATTTAAATATGAATAATAATACGACCTAGAGCTAGCTCACCCTCATACCGGTCTTAAACAATATACCGAGAACAATGACCCATACTGGCCACTTCTCAAATTTCAGTTATCACTTTCATCACTTTGTGGTTACTCTGGGTCTCACTTAGTCTCTAGTATCAACACAATTCATGTTCACAACATGCAATGATTATCCATACCCTCTATATTCACATTTTAAAATTTCATCCATTCACATATCCAATTTTTCTCTTATTCACACAACTCAATTATTTGCATAACTAGTTTCATAGTCTTATCCAACATTTCGAATCAACATTCTTTATGTAAAATAGATGGTTTATTCATCCCCTTCTAATAGGATTCTCAATGAAGTTGTAATTACATTCAATAGATTCTTTTTCTAAACAATATCATATTCAACTTCCAATTTATTCTTTAACACACTCAAATTCACTCTAGATCAAGTTTAATCCAAATGATAAAATTTTTAAAAAGCCTCTAGTCAAAATAATCAAAATTTTATTCTTAATTAAAATGTAAATTAGTATTTATTTAGTTCCAACCTCCATTTTTATATTCAACTTAATCCCCAAATTTTCTCTTTAATTCACATTCTAAATCTCATAATACAATTCTAATTCAAATACTCAAATTTATTTCTTAATTTCAAACATATATCACCCTTCATTTATCTACCAAATAAAACTCAATCTTTATAATCAACCCAATTTCAATTATTCCCCTTAACTCATATTTTAAATCTGATAGTAAAATAATCTAAATGTCCTTTATCAAATACAAACTTCCATTTATTTAATTCCAAAATAAATCTAAATTTTATATTTACTCATTTATAAACTTTCCCTTAAATCCATCTTTTATTTCTCTTAATAAACCCAAAGATCTAATAAAGGGAAATAAAAACATAAAATAAAAATAAAAAGAAACAAATTCCCCCCATCGTGGCTCAAACACGAGCACAACCCAGTGGTGCCAGAGCCCACACATGCCAACCGAGAAGTCCAAGCATCACAACTGATATTATCTCTATTAAAAACCTTTTATACCAACCCTCTGTTTCTCGATTTTTTTTTTAAATCTAATCATATAACTTCAAGTTTTCTTCTTCTTTCATTATTTTCAGGATTATTGCTATGCACTACACCTCTAAAATTTTCAGAATGAAAAATCTCTCTAATTTAATATATTTTAACTTGGAAATCATTCAAATCAATTTAGATAGAGTAATCTTTAACCTTTACATTCTTATACCTCCTTGATTCAAATTAGACTACAATTTATTTTAAAATCATAAAATTAGCATGAGCACCCTACCAATTATTATAAAGTTAGAAAAAATACTCAAACCCCCAATCCAATTGCACATCTACATGCAATTCTAACATAAACTTCTCAATTTTGAAAATTGCTATGCATACTCAATTTCACACATACAATTTCATCATGGTGTAGCAAAATCTAACATGAATCACTAATAATGAATTAATGTGCATGAACAACCATACATGATATTAACACACAAGAAATCTTATGCAAATTTATCTTAAAAGCATAACAAATCAATTTCCATGATCTTCTTCTATTCATCTAATTTGCTTAATCTAGCATGCATCCATACTCAATTTAATTCACCATTCACATTCTAGATTACTCAAGCAATTACCTAACAATCTCATGCATCAAAAGAACTAAATTAAAAATTAAAGAGATACCCACCTCAAAAGTCGAATTCCTAGTAGTAGAACCCCTAAAAAATGCTCCAAAGCTCCCTAAAAAATCTGGCATCCTCCTCCAGCAAAACCGCAAGCCACTAGCTCTCTTTCTCTCTTTCTTTGTTTTGATTTTAGTGTTGTTCATGACTGATATGGCTAAAAATGGGGTTAAATCGGAACCGTCCGGATGGGGCACGAATCTTGAAAGCTCAGGGGTAAAACGGTAATTTCACCTACCAACGGGTCTGAAGCGGGTACTGGTTACCTTCCCCAAAAACCTACTTACCCGCAAATGGATCCACCTCAACTGGGTGCGGGTTTTAACCCGCAACAAACCCAGTCCAGAAGGGATAGAATTAGGGTTTCTGATTAAATCCTAATCAACGGTCCTAATTCATATCTATCCCTTTACTTGGGATTAGGGATTACATTCCTTATCTAACCACAGGGAGATTACATTCCTAATCTGATCCCAGCGACGCCTATAAATACCCCCCATCCATCTCCATTAAGAGGTAATCAATCTTTCTCCAGTTTTTGCGCTCTTTCATAATCTTTCCTGATTACTGACTTGAGCGTCGGAGGGTGTGTCGCTGGGAACAACCCCGATGTCTCGCACTTTTTGCAGGTGTACGGCAGGAGTCAGCGTCAAACTCCAACGGAACAGGTATACAGGTTTGCTATTCAGTTTTCCTAAGAATCCACAAATTCTATCTGTTTGCCCCCACACCAAATTTAGCGGCAACAGATTGGCGTCGTCTGTGGGAAACTAACGAATAGCAACCTCCCCTCTTTTCGTTGGTCAGATCTTCTCCGGCCATGCCTCCTAGAAAATTCAGATCCAGAGGGTCCAACAGAGGACCCAACCCCGATCAGCAGCAAGAAATCCCCGTCCAACCTACCCAACAGCAGGGGCAACTTCCTCCTCCAGCGGAAGACCTGCTCCAACAGGACCTTCCTCCTCCTCAAAACCAACCTCCTAAGGGTCCTAACCCTCAGAAACAACCTCTCCACCCGGACCATGTCTCCATCCACAATGCCTCTTCAGATTCTATGGCCTCCCATCATCCCCGAGCCTTCGGTCTACATAACACCGTCCTCAATCGGCAGAAGGATGAGGATCTTCATCGCCACATGGATGAAAAGCGGGCCCGAGAGGGAACCTCCCGCCAACACCGTCCGGATGAGCGATCTCCTCACCATCGAGAACACAGAAGGTCCCCTACCAGAAGGGGGCGGAGAGAGTCCCCCGAGCATCACAGAAGAAGACCACACTCCCCCACAGGTCGGCAACAGCCTAGGAATGATGAGGCACCCATCACCTGTGCTGAGTTCCAGCAGTTCCAAGCGACCGTCCTACAAGCTCTCAATCTCCGTCCTAACACTAATGCTCCAAAGATTCCCTCTCCCCCTCCAGTCCGGAGTCCTCGCCGACAGTCCCCATCTCCTCCTCCAGCTCCCAGCAACTCTAGGCATGAACCAAGTCCTCGCCGTTCCAGGAGCTACCATCGTCGTAGCCCCCGCTCTCCCTCCTATGAAGACGAGTCTAGGGGCTCGGCTGATTACCGTCGAAGGGACGACGCTGTGTACCACCGTCTCCATGAAATGGAGAGGTGCTTGGGTCAGTTAGACCGAGAAGACGAGCTCAGAGGAAGGACCCTTCGTCCTAGCAGACCTCATTTTTCCCGAACTATAATGGACGCACCCGTGCCAATCGGCTTCAAGCCTCCTCAATTTGAGACCTACTCCGGGGAGACTGACCCCGTCGATCACATCGAAAGCTTCAAGACCCTAATGCTCATCCATCAAGCTTCCGATGCCCTCCTCTGCAAAACCTTCCCCGCAACTCTGAAGGGCCCAACTTGAGAATGGTACTCTAGCCTTGCCCCATCCTCGATATTCTCCTTCAAGCAATTCGAGACCCTCTTCGTCACCCATTTTGTAAGTAGCCGTAGAACTGAGAAGACCAGCATCTCGCTACTGTACCTCCACCAGAAGAAGGGTGAGAAATTGAGAGACTATGTGAAGAGGTTCACAGCTGAAGCCAGGTCCATAGCATCCCTCGACCAGTCGGTCACTGCAGCAGCATTTCAATCCAATGTCCTCAACTCCAGCCTCCGCTCCTCCCTCGCCAAGAAGCCCCCACAGAGCTTCTCTGACCTCCTCCTCCGAAGCGAAAAATATATTCGGGCCGAAGAAGCCGAGCACCGCCCTAACTTGGAGGGGTCTTCCTCCGAGTTTAAGAGGAAGGGAGCAGAAGATGAAGGAGCAAAGAAGCTCCAGAAGGATAATGCCGGCCAGCGCCAACCTCCCCCCAGATTCGAGAAATTTACTCCTCTCACCACCGTCTCCACCATCCTGATGGAAGTTGAGAAAGAAGGAATTATACCCCCTGCTCCAAAAATGAATACCCCCGGCAAAAGAAGGGATAAAGAAAAATGGTGCCGCTATCACCGGGACCATGGCCATGACACCAATGATTGTCGGGCCTTGAAGAATGAGATAGAAGCCCTCGTCCAGAGGGGGCAGCTGACCAGATTCGTGAAAAAGGACCGGCCTGACCTTCCTCCCCCTCCTCGGGGGGCTAATAAACGTCCGGAGCGCGATGAAACGCCCGACTTCGAAGAGGAACGTGTCCTGCACCTCATTCATGGGGGGCTCCTCAAACTCCTCTCGAAAGGCATTTATTAGAGAAGCCAATTCAGTTCGCACCACCGCTCCTCCCAAAGGCCTCGGAGTGCCCGTCACATTCTCCGACGAAGATCTTGAAGGTGTCCGCACCCCTCACTGTGACGCACTCGTCATCAACCTCCACATGGCGAACTTCAAAGTGGAGTGGATCCTAGTGGACAACAGCAGCTCCGTTAACATCCTCTTCCTCGCCGCTTTTAAAGGCCTCAAGCTGTCAAGAGAAAGACTTAAGCCCACCGGCTACACACTCCATGGGTTCACGGGAGTGCCAATGACTATTGAAGGGGTGATCACCCTCAATGTAACCACTGGCAAAACTCCTACTACCCGAATGGAGGCAATGGATTTTATGGTTGTGGATGTTCCTGCTACCTACAATGTTATCCTTGGCCGACCCGGCCTAGCAGCTCTAGAAGCAGTTCCTTCGGCGTACCATCTCAAGATGAAGTTTCCCACTCGGGCAGGAGTAGGGGAAGTAAGAGGCAATCAGGAAGCGGCCCGGAAGTGCTATATGACCTCAACCCTCGGTCTGGTCCTCTCCTTAGAAACTCTGGAAATCTCCCCAGATGCGGCCCGGCCGACGTCCGAGCCGGTGGACGAACTGGAGGAAGTGCTCTTCTCTGAGCAGGATCCCACTCGCAAGTTTTTTGTTAGCAAGACCCTCCCGTCCGCCCTATGCTCGGACATTGTACAATGCATCCGAAGGAACCAAGACCTCTTCGCTTGGTCAGCTGCGGACATGCCCGAAATTTCCGAGGAGGTCTTAGTCCACCACCTCAGCGTTATTCGGGGGTCCAAACCGGTTCAACAGAAGAGGCGCAAGTTCGCCCCCGAGCGCCAGCTAGCTATTAAAGAGGAGGTGGACAAGCTCTTGAAGGCCCGGTTCATACAAGAGGTGAACTATCCCGAGTGGTTGTCAAATATAGTAATGGTGAAGAAGTCCAATGGGACTTGGAGGATTTGTATTGATTTTACTGATCTCAACAAAGCCTGCCTCAAGGATCCCTTTCCTCTTCCGAGTATTGACACTTTGATTGATACCAACTCGGGACATGAACTCCTCAGCTTCATGGACGCCTTCTCGGGCTACAACCAGATCCGGATGTTCCCCCCGGATATCCCGAAGACATCATTCGTGACCGATCAAGGCCTCTATTGCTACAGGGTTATGCCCTTCGGTCTGAAGAACGCAGGAGCAACATACCAACGCCTCGTCAACAAGGTTTTCCAAGCTCAAATCAGCCGAAACATGGAGGTGTATGTTGATGACATGCTTGTGAAAAGCATCCGAGGCGTCGATCATGTGACCGACCTCCAAGAAGCATTTGACGTTCTGAGAAAGCACAACATGAGACTCAATCCGAACAAGTGTGCGTTCGGTGTCTCGTCAGGGAAGTTCCTCGGCTTCATGGTTAGCCAACGAGAAATTGAAGCAAATCCTGAGAAAATTAAGGCCATATTAGACATGGCCCCTTCCAAAAATGTTAAGGAAGTCCAGAGGTTAACAGGCCGCCTAGCCGCCATAGGGTGCTTTCTTTCGAAGTCCGGGGAGAAATGCCTCTCTTTCTTCAAGGCCCTCAGAGGGGCTAAAGGTTTCGAATGGGGGCAGCAGCAACAGGAGTCCTTCGACCAGCTCAAGGCTTACCTCGTCAATCCCCCTCTCCTCAGCAAACCGATCCCTGGTGAACCCCTCTACCTCTATCTGGCAGCCTCCGAGCAGACCCTCAGTGCAGTTTTAGTGAGGGAAGAAGACCGGGCTCAGAAGGCCATCTACTATGTGAGCAAGGTGCTTCGGGACGCCGAGCTCCGATACCCGAAGATTGAAAAGATGGCTTATGCCCTAGTGATGGCCGCGAGAAAGCTTCGCTCGTATTTTCAGTCCCATTCGGTGGTCGTTCTTACCGACCAGCCGCTGAAACAGGTCCTCCACAAGCCAGAGACCTCGGGCCGCCTTATGAAGTGGTCTATCGAGCTGAGCCAGCACGATATAACTTATCAGCCTCGGACCGCGATCAAGGCTCAGGCCTTAGCAGAGTTCATAGTTAAGAGTACCATCCCCGAGTCCAGCCAAACAGTGAAGGGACCGCCTATCTGGTCGGTTTATGTGGACGGATCCTCCTGCAACGAGGGAAGCAGAGCAGGGGTCATTCTGGCAGGCCCAGATGACTTCATCCTCCAATACTCCCTCCGTATAAACTTCAAGGCCTCGAACAACGAAGCAGAATACGAGGCACTCATAGCCGGCCTTGGAATGGCCCGAAATGTAGGGGCGCAGCGCCTCCGGATCTTCAGCGACTCTCAGCTAGTCGTGAATCAAGTTCTCGGCGAGTACGAAGCACGTGACGATAGGATGGTCAAGTACTTGGCCAAGGTCAGGGGCCTCATGGCACTGTTTGAAGAAGCCCTCATCCAAAGAATACCCCGAGAAGAAAATGCTCAGGCCGACGCCCTCTCCAAACTAGCCTCTTCCTCCCTTCAAGGTCTCGAGCAGACCGTCCTGATAGAGGTCCTTCTAAAGCCGAGTATAGAGGATGAAACCCCCGACTCCATGGAGGCACTACCTGTCCTGCTCGAAGACAACTGGATGAAACCCCTCGTCGAGTTCTTAAGGGATGGACTCCTCACCGAGGATCCCAAGGAAGCTTGAAGAGTGAGAACCCGAGCCGAGCGTTACACACTGATCGGAGGTATCTTATACAAATGCTCCTTCACACAGGTAGACGGCCGACCCTACCTGAGATGCCTCTCCCCCGAACAGGAAGACTACGCCCTACAAGAGCTTCACGAGGGCATTGGCGGGGCACATTCAGGTTCCAGATCCTTAGCCCGCAAAGTATTGAACTACGGATATTTTTGGCCCACTTTCCTACGAGACGCCGAACGGCACGTTCGGCAATGCAGCTCCTGTCAGAAGTACTCCGACATCCGACGCCTCCCTCAAGCTCCACTCACTTCCCTATCAAGTCACATCCCCTTCGCAATGAGGGGGATGGATTTACTAGGGCCATTTCCTCCAGCTCCTGGTCAGTTCAAATTCTTAGTCGTGGCGATCGACTACTTTTCGAAATGGATAGAGGCCGAGCCCCTGGCCACGATCACCGAGAGCAAGGTTGTTCAATTCTTTTGGAAGAACGTGATCTGCCGATTCGGCGTCCCTAGGGTCCTGATAACAGACAACGGAACACAATTCACCGGGGCCGCCTTCCGAGCCCTATGCGAAGACCTTGCCATCCAACATCGGTTCTCCTCCGTTTCTCATCCCCAGTCGAATGGCCAAGCCGAAAATGCTAACCGACAGATCCTCTCCGGCATTAAGAAGAGGTTAGATAAGTGTTCCAGAGGATTATGGGTCGATCAGCTTTCCAACGTGCTGTGGAACTACCGCACCACTAAACGGACCCCCACAGGAAAGAGCCTATTTAATCTCACCTATGGGTCCGAGGCCATCATCCCTCTAGAAGTCGGAATACCCTCTCCACGTCTGATAGCTTATGAAGAAGAGCAAAATGCCAGAGATATCCGAGCAAGTCTAGACCTGATAGATGAGATCCGAGAAAGAGCTGCCATTCGTCAACAAAGCTACCGAAGACGGGGACCTCAAAGAAGGGGACCTGGTCCTTAGGAAATTGGCCATCTCATTCCCAGGACAGAAGAGCAAATTGGCCCCAAATTGGGAGGGACCCTACAAGATCGCCAAAGTAGTCCGCCCCGGCACATACAGACTAGAAGACCTCGAAGGCAGGGAGATCCCTAGGACATGGAATGCCGACCATCTCTTGAAGTACCAAGAGAAAGCACCAGCGCCTCTCCAAGTACTTTGAGATGTCGAACCATTCCCCTCCTATTACTTGTAATAATTTTCTTTTATTTTTCTCTTGTAATAACGGCCCGCAACTTTAGAAGCGGCCGGCATAGTCATCAATAAAGAAAGTTTTTTCATATTTTACTTGTAAAGATTGCGTACATCTCTCTGCCTTTACTCTTCACTTAACCGATGGTTCGGAGTCCAACACTTGGCTCGATCCTACTCCGCAAGCTCGCTTCTAAGCAGGCTAGGAGTGGGTCGCCATTCGGAATTGCTCCCACGACCGTTGAACTCTAACGATGGTTCCGGAGTCCAACACTTGGCTCGATCCTACTTCGCAAGCTTGCTTCTATGCGGGCTAGGAGTGGGTCGCCATTTGGAATTGCTCCCACGACCGTTGAACTCTAACGATGGTTCCGGAGTCCAACACTTGGCTCGATCCTACTCCGCAAGCTCGCTTCTAAGCGGGCTAGGAGTAGGTCGCCATTCGGAATTGCTCCCACGACCGTTGAACTCTAACGATGGTTCCGGAGTCCAACACTGGGCTCGATCCTACTCCGCAAGCTCGCTTCTAAGCGGGCTAGGAATGGGTCGCCATTCGGAATTGCTCCCACGACCATTGAACTCTAACGATGGTTCCGGAGTCCAACACTTGGCCCGATCCTACCTCGCAAGCTCGTTTCTAAGCGAGCTAGAGGTAGTTCGCAAGTCGGAGTTGCTCCCACAACCGTCGAACTACTCTTACGATGGTCGGCGAGCCCACTATTAGGTAAGGCTCGACTCATCTCGCAAGTTCGCAAGATTAGGAGACCGAAGCGCTGCTCGGCACCACTGGCCGAATGCTCATGTCGTCGAACCGCGAACGAGCAAGAGGCCGGCTCAGGGACCTCGACGCAATGAACACAGTCACAAACAAAATGACTACACAAAATTACAAAGGACATTCATGTTCGAGAAAGAAATGTTATTAATAATTAGGATACAGTCCAAAGCGACTCTTCCATATAACAAGGTTACAAGGCCTTAAAGTACAAAAATTACGAGGCCGACCCACTACACTTGGCTTTGAAAACGATCATCAGTGTCCCGTTCGGTCGTCAGTTTGGCAACCTCGGCCGTCAGTCCCTCTCCCTCCGTCCGAAGCTCCGCCTCTACAGTCTGCAAGTGACGGATCTCAGAAAGCAGATCGTCCCTCTCCGCTGCTATTTTCGACAAATTATGCTGAACGCACTGGATCTGAAGGGCATTGCTAAAGGTAGTCGACGAACCTTCGTCCTCTCCTATGAGGGTCATCTCGGCGATCCTGCCCTCCAGACGCCAGATCTCGACGTCTCGCCGACCTAGGATGAACTAAAGATGGTTCTGCTCGCTTTCGGTTTGGTGCAATCCCAGCTCGACTTCATAGAGCCGCTCTCGGCGCCTCGCCAAGCACAGCCTCGTCTCCCCCGAGCCAACCTTGGCTCAAGCGTGGTCATCAGAGCGAGCGGGCTTGACGTCCTGAGCTACCGCCACGAGCTGAAAAGAAGAAGAGACAAACAACAAAATTTCAAACATTGCCGAAGTCCAACACATGAAGCCAATAATCCCAACGCAGCATCAGAAGCAAAGCAGAGGTTTTTATTCAAGTAAAGTAGCTCTACATACAACTAGACCGACGCTACAGCAGAGTTATACAATAACTTAAAGGAACATAATATAACTTATTTAGTGCCTCTTCGGAAGAGGAGCGCTCCGGTTCAAGGAAACTCGAGGGCAGGGACGCCTAACCCCCGAGCTCGATTCCAAACCAGCAAAGCGAGATCCCCCTTCGCCGCTAACTCTAACTGTGGCACCAACTGAGGCGCCGATAGACGAAACAGCTACGCCACTCTGAGCGTCAGCAGGACTCCGCCTCACCGTAGGCAAACGAGTCGCAAGTTCGTAGAAAGTAATCCCTCTCTCGCGCTCTTCGAGAGTACACGACGTACTACGAACGTTGGCCCTCTCAGGCAGAGGCTTGAGCGACGCAATCTCTTCCTCCAGCTCAATAATCTTATCTCTCAGAACATCATCCTGTGTCGACATCTTCAAACGAGGAGGTCTTGACGAGCCCGCAACATTGGCACTATCGGTCGCAAGACGTCGATAATGGGTGACCTCGATCCCCCTGTCTATCGTGATCCTCCTAAGCTTGTCAATCTTGGCCAACAACTCTTGGCGCTCGGATGAAAACTTCTCCAACTCGGAAGCTAACTTCTCTTCTTTCGCCGAATGTTCTTTCTCCGTTACCTCCAAGTGACGGATCTCGGCCAAGAGCTCGCTATTCTTTTGCTCGACAACAAAAAGCTCCCTACGAAGCCCCTCTGTCTCACCTTCGAGACGAGAAGCTTGGGGTTGCTTCCGTAGTTGCTTCAACTCACAACAATACCCCCTCGCAGCTGCTTTTATCTCCTCCAGCTTCAAGAGCATATAAAACCGCCTCTCTCGGCTATGAGAAAGCGCTCGCTTCGTTTCTTTTAGCTCCTTATAAAGATACGAAACCTCCGTGATCGGACCAAACTTCACCTGAAAAGCAAAGATAAATCCGATGCCCAACACTTGGAGAAATTTTGCAACTAGTCAAACATAAAATCCGAGGTCCAACACTTGGAGAATTTTTGGCCAAACAAAAAGTGTTTTCATTCAAAACTCAAAAAGCTTTACAAGAGCGGTAGCCAGTCCGCGGTTAGGCTTGCACAAAAAAAAAGAGACTAAAGACACAACCAAGTCAGGGGTCGACCTTTTTGTCTCTCGGGTCTGCCGACCCCCCGACGATTCCCAAGTCCTCGTCCACATCCTCGTCCTCGGAGTCGTCCTCCTCCTCACCCTCGGCCTCGGTCTCGCCCGTGCCTTCGACACCGTCGGCCTGTCCCTCGGGGCCGAGCATTGCCGAAGGAAGCTCCTCCTCCCCCTCCACAGGGTCGTAGAAGTGGTAGGAGGAGGTGTCGAACCTCGGGTTCCGAGCTGCGATATGAAGCAGGACTCGGCCGTACGCATCCTCCATGTTCTTAAACATGTGCTCCTCAGCCTCTTTCTGGACAGCCCTCTTCGCCTTCGCCACCTTCGATTGGTGCTTGGCCATGACCCTTTCGGTCTCCTTCCGAGCCTTCTCCGCCTCCAACCGTGCTTTGGCCAGCTCCTCCTTAAGCGTGGCATTCTCCTTCTCCAAGGCCTCAAGCTTGGCTGCCTCATCCGTCGAGCGTTGAATAGCTTCGGCCAGCTTCGCCTCCAACCCCGCCACCTCTGCACCGCATTTTGCCGAGAGGAGTTGCTCAGCTTCGAACAGCTTCACAGCTTTCGCATGATCCGACCTCTCCCGGTCGTACAGCGCCGTCAGCTCCTGTTCTTTGCTCGCAAACTCTTCGAGCAAAAAGTTGAAGTGGTAGAGGGTCTGAAAAGAGAACAAACAGTTAGAATCCGGACCAAAAGACTTAGAAAATTTCAAAAAAATGCTTCAAGAAGAAAGTGTTCGGTCTACTTACCGACATCGTGTTCCGAGCGATCTGCATTGTAGCGTCCCCGACCTCTCTGGACTTAAGCGCCGCTCGGTCCTTGGGGGTCGGCAGGTGCTTCACCGCCTGCATACAAATGTTGCCGTCCCCCAAGAAACCGTCGATCTTCATTACTTGCCAGTCGGGGACGAAGATCTGCTTATGCTCCTCGGTCAGAATCTTCTCCGCTTCGGCAGTGAGGGGCGGAACTTGAAGGGCTAACGCCGTGCTCACGTTGAACGCACCGCTCGACGAGCCGGGAGCATCTGTCTTCGCCGTTGGAGTCGGCGCATCCGAGGAAGGGAGATCGGAGGCCGCGACCTGGTCTTGATCGGGATCGGCTTCCGGGACCTCGAACACCAGCAGGTCGGCGGTCTTTGGGACCAAAGGTATCTTCAGCGCTCGGCTGCCTTGAGGCCCCGTCGAAGGTCTCTTCTGCTTCTTCACCTCCTGCTCCCTAGCCGCCTTGGCCTTCGCCATCAATGCCCTGTAGTCCATGCCGGAAGACTCTGCATAAAACGAACGAAAAAACTTAGAAAAATTTTCAAGAACTTCAACGAAAAAGTAAAAATATCAGAGGCGTACTGGGGTCGATCAGACTGAGACCCCCTCGGAACAAAGCCTCCTCGGTGATGTCCTTCCAACTAAGCGTCGGCAGGCCGAGGAGTTTCTTGAGGACTTCCGTTTCCTCGTCACTAAGCACTGGCTCCTTCTTCGCTCGCTTGGGCAGGCCTTCCCTCGACCAAGCTATCGGAATTGCCCAAGGTTCGGGAGCTTGGACAATGAAGTACTTCTCCTTCTAATGCTTGATCGAGTCCGGGTTCTCGATCAACTTCACGCCTGTCCGCGGCAAAAGGTAGAACCTCTGCTCGTTCCTGTTCGGCTGGCAAGGGTGGTAGAGGCTCTGAAGGAGGAACAAACTTGGCTCAGTACCGATCTCTTGACACCAAAGAACAAACGCCAAGACGTGCCTCCAAGTGTTCGGCATCAGCTGGGCATGACTCAGGCCGTACCAGCTGAGGACCTCGGCAATGAACGGATGCAATGGAAAACGAAGCCCGGTGGCCAAGGAGTCGACCGGATAAACGCACGCGTCAGCCAAAGACGACGTGCAGGCTCGGAAGCCGGGTCTGGGGAGAAGTAGCCCGTACTCGGCAGGGATCTGGAATCCAGTCCGGATCCGTTGCAGATCAGCCTCGGTAAGAACCGAAGAGATCTGGTCCACCTCGGACATCTCTCTTGGCTCGTTTTCCTCTACCGACTTGGCGGTGCCCTGGGTCACCTTCTCTAGCATCTCTTCGGAGTAGCTCCGTACTCCCCCCACGCTCGACAGAGAGATCGACTGCTGACCGAACTCCCCTGCCGTCTTCGGCTGCTCGATGACCGTAACCACTCCCTTACCCTTCCGGGAACTCGCTGAAACCTCCTGGAGTGGCTCGGCGACCTTCCCACTCTCGTTCGGCCGGACCCCGGTCTGCTCGGTCGGCTCTACCACCTCCTTCTCTTTACCCTCTCGGCTAACGACTGGTCCGAGGTGGGGGTCTCATCCGAAGAAGTAATCTTAACCATTTTTTCTAAAGAGAGAAGAGAGAGACTGACCTTGAAGTGACTGTTACGCTCGAAAAAGTTCGCCGGAGCAAAGAAACGCCTTGCCGCGACAGCTAGCAGCGCCACCCAGGAGCAAAAAGCTTTGATGGTGAAAAGCAAAAACTTGAGTGAGAAAGTAAAAGTGAATAATGAGATTGGGGGTGGGGGAGTGAAGACTTATAGTAAAAGAAAAAGTCTCTTGGGCTTCCTAACGAAAGGGCGCGACTCTTGATCGGCTTTTGAAGCATTACGAAAGCCCAAACGACATTGTACCCGAGCGGCAACGGTTGGTGAAAAGGCAAATCGATTCGATACAAGTCGAATAGCTCGACACACACGGGATCAAAATCCGAGCGACGTGCGATCCGACCCCAACATCAAAGAGCCCGGTCGGCTGCCGAGCAAGTGCCCATCCGAGCCCCAAAACGGAGAAAAATCACTTTTCCCTCAACATTCGTGTATGATCTCGATCAGACAGCCCAGATCTTGCCAGCGTCGCTAAACGACAAGATAGCATTTTCTTAGAAACTGAGCCCGTCTCGAGATTCGTGCCACCATCCAACGGCTCAGATCGCACTACACCGCTCGGCCTGCCGAGTCACCAGGACTCCGGTCGGCTGCCGAGCAAGTGTCCATCCGAGCCCCAAAACGGAGAAAAATCACTTTTCTCTCAACATTCGTGTATGATCTCGATCAGACGACCCAGATCTTGCCAGCGTCGCTAAACGACAAGATAGCATTTTCTTGGGAACTGAGCTGTTGTTGGAAATCTAGCTACCTAAATATATAGATAAAACTAGACACAAATTATAAAAATCTCGCAAGTGCACGAATCGTTTATAGAATCGTAGTAATAGTAAGGGTCGATCCCACAGAGATTGTAGACTTCAACTTACTAATCACTAAAACTAATAATAAAAATGAAGAAGAGTTATCTAAAAGAACTAAAAGATTAAAACTAAGATGAGAGGTGTTGAATCACAAATATCTCTTGAATAGTTGGGTTGTTGATCTCCACTAATAGTTAGTAATGCTAAGTTGCCTTCTGAATTTACTTCTAATTACTCATGTTTGTTCACTTCAAGGGCATGGTATCTACTCCTTAAAGTATTGTTTCCCTAGGCCAAGAATTAGGCATGGTATCTACTCTAATTCGTTTCTTTCCTAAGTATTTAGCATGGTATCTACTAAGTTATACTTAACAATAGCATAAGAACAGTGGAAACGAACAAACACTTAAAGTTCTAGAAATTGGTATCAGATCTAGATCCTTTAAGTTGATTGAACCAAGAATCTTAAAGATTCCCTTGTTACAAATTACGAGCACGAGATACGGGTCGTCTCAATATGCTCATATAACAGATTCAGATTTCTAACTCACAATCTTGATGATATCAGATTCTGTATGGCAGTCGACTGGCTCTCACCTTCAGTCGACTGTACTTATAACTCCTGAACAAGTTTGACTGTTATCAATCTATATCAATTCAATTAGATTCAATCAATAAGTAAAATAGAAGGATTCAAAAGAAGATAGCATTACATAACTACGGTTTCGATCTACCCAACTATGAAATTAGTTCCACATAATAATAACTTTATTGCTTAACAAGTTTGAATACATGATCAACATAAAAGAATAAAGAGAGAAGAAGAAATAAACTAATGGATTCCGGCAATATGGTCGACTGGCTGTCACACAGTCGACTGCCTTCTGGTTGCTGTGTCTCCTCTCTCCTTCTTCGATGTTGATGGAGTGATGCTCTCGATGTTTGTTCAGGAACTTGGTGATTGAGTCGCTTCCCAGAGATATATCTGATGATCCCCTTTTCTAAGTTGACCTCTTCTGATATTTATAGAGTACGGCTGAGAATTAGGGTTTCCACTTTTTCAGGAAAATCCTTCTTTATTTTATTTGATGATTAATATCTTTCTCTTTTCTCCTTTCCTTCCTTATCTGTTCACCACGTCCACTTGGAAATACCCTGTCTTTAGATTTGATTCTTTGTATAAAATCTTGATCCAAGTAGATTTGAAATTAGATGCAGGTGTATCTTTGAAGATCTTATCTGTTTACTCCGCCGCAGACCAGTCGACTTGTCTTCGAACCAGTCGACTGAGTCGAGACTTCTGAAGATTTTATCTTTGATCAGGCCAGTCGACTGCTCTTGGGAATAAGTCGACTGTTCCTCTGCATTTTTCTGTGTATCATCTTTGAAGTCCTGAATCTGCTTCGTTTTGCTGTTTTACGCTGTTTCCTATGGAAAAGAGAGAATAAGAGTTAAATACCATATATAGAGCTTTTAAATGTCTAATTATATTAAGATTATTGCTCTAAAAAGTGAATAATAATGTGTTCATCAAATACCCCCACACTTAGCTTTTGCTTGTCCTCAAGCAAACTAGAATTATGAATAGGGAGAATAATAATAACAATAGATTCAACCACCAAGATTTCTTATTATGTGGACATCAAAATGAAAAATATAAAACTACAAACAATTTCAGATAAAGTAAAATTAAACAGACCCACTTTCTCTAGTGCAATTGTTCAGTCATAATCCCCAAACTTAATCATATTTGTTATGCGATTAATGTAGTTATAGTATGCATCTACTCAGTCTGTGATTATCCCTTTTCTCTACTACAAATCCAGTAGCAAACTAGAGTTTTTTTTTTTTTTTTTTTTATTTTTTTTTATTTTTTTTATATAGTCTCTTCTTTAAAGTTGTCACTTGTCTTTTGACGCGAATGCGAAACATTTGTGATGTATCCACCCGGTTACTCAACAAGTCACAAACATTAAAGTGCTTTGCATACTCATATTTCAAGTTGCCGTTTGACGTAAAGGTAAACATTGGTGATGAATACCCCTAGTTACTAAGCGCTCAAAACATTGGAGTAGACTGACTTTATTCAAATCTATATACATATATTGTATCACTCTATTTACTTAAACTCGATTTAGGACTAGATCTAAAGGAAATAATTATCAGAAAAAGCATCACATTTGTTTATTATGTATAATCGCATGACGCACAATTCTGTAGGGAATTATGAAACTCAACAATCCTAAAGTAAATAAGTATCCTTACTCTTACTTTATAAGAAATTGTTTAATCCTAAAAATTCAAAAGATTCCAAATATAACTAACTAATACCGCCACACTTAGATGGAACATTGTCCTCAATGTTCGCACAAAATATAAGATATAGGCATGTGTTACCATCTAGTAAGGAGAGACTGAAAAATAAAAAAAAAATGAATAAATAAAATAAAGGGAAAGTGTAAATACTCCCCTGAAAAGTTGGGTTGCCTCCCAATAAGCGCTGTGTTTTCTGTCTTCAGCTAGACATGATGAGTTATGCAATGTATTGAATGGGTTGAAGATTCACATCTTCCTCGTGTTGCTCTAGACTCATCTCAATGTATGGCTTCGCCCTGTGTCCGTTCACCTTGAATGTTTGATTTCGTTCTTCGCTGTGAACTTCCAATGCACCATGTGGAAAGACTTTTGTGACAATATATGGTCCATACCATCTTGACTTGAGCTTGCCTGGAAAGAGTCTTAATCTTGAGTTGTAGATCAATACCTTTTGTCCTTCATAAAACTCCTTCCTTGCTAATTGTTTATCATGGTATAACTTAGTCCTTTCCTTGTATAGCTTGGCATTTTCATATGCATCGTGCCTCAATTCTTCAAGCTCATTTAGTTGCAATCGCCTTTTGTCACCTGCCTGTTTCATATCAAAATTGAACTTTTTAATGGCCCAATACGCCTTGTGTTCCAACTCTACCGGCAGATGACATGCTTTTCCAAAGACCAAACGGTATGGTGACATGCCAATGGGTGTCTTGAAAGCGGTTCTGTAGGCCCATAAGGCATCGTTCAAGCGTAGCGACCAATCCTTCCTCCTTGTGTTGATTGTCTTTTCCAAGATGCTCTTGATCTCTCTGTTGCTAATCTCCACCTGCCCACTGGTTTGAGGATGATATGGAGTTCCCACTCTATGTGTAATCCCATATTTCTTCATCAAAGAAGCAAATGGGTAGTTATTGAAGTGGCTCCCTCCATCACTTATTATTGCTCGTGGTGTACCAAACCTAGTGAAAATGTTCTCCTGCAAAAACTTGACAACAACTTTGTGATCATTAGTTCGTGAGGGGACAGCCTCGACCCATTTAGACACATAATCCACACCAACAAGTATATATAAATAACCAAATGAGTTAGGAAATGGACCCATGAAGTCGATTCCCTAAACATCGAAAAGCTCGATTACTTGTATGTTGTGTAGTGGCATTTGGTTTCTAGAAGAGATGTTGCCTGTCCTTTGGCATTTGTCGCAAGTCCTGCAAAAAGAAAAAGCATCTTTGAATACTTTAGGCCAATAAAAACCAGATTGCAATACATTAAGTGCTGTTCTCTTTGGCCCAAAATGTCCTCCACATGCATATTGGGGGCAATGTTGTAGAATACTCCTTTGTTCCTCGTCTGCCACACATCTTCTTATAATTTGATCATAGCAAAATTTGAATAAATAAGGATCATCCCAATAATAGTGTTTGCTCAGATCCACCAATCTTTTCCTTTCCTGATGTGTCATACCTGGAGGAAAAACATGAGCAGTTAGAAAATTGACAATATCAGCAAACCAGGGGAGTTGTTCAGAGAGATAAGTCGACTGGTTGAGGGACCAGTCGACTGCCCCGAGAGTGTGAATATTTATTGCAAATAATTGTTCATCTGGGAAATTTTCGTTCAGCGGGGGCACAATTCTCTCCTCCTCCTGCAATAATCTGGACATGTGATCTGCCACAACATTGTCACTTCCTTTTTTGTCTCTAATCTCAAGATCGAATTCTTGAAGCAACAGCACCCATCTGATCAACCTAGGCTTAGCTTCCTTTTTAGCCAACAAATATCTCAAAGCAGCATGGTCAGTGAAAACAATAACTTTAGAACCAATTAAATATGATCTAAACTTCTCTACAGCAAATATAACAGCCAGCATTTCTTTTTCAGTAGTGGAATAATTTAGCTGTGCATCGTTTAGAGTTCGAGAAGCATAGTAAATAACATGGGGTTTCTTATTGATTCTTTGACCTAAAACAGCGCCCAAAGCGTAATCACTTGCATCACACATGAGCTCAAAAGGATGGCTCCAATCTGGTGCCATGACAATAGGTGCAGAAATGAGAAGAGTTTTCAATGTAATAAAAGCATTAGTGCACTCTTCTGTCCATGTGAATTCAACATCCTTAGCCAACAAATCACAAAGGGGTTTGGATATTTTGGAGAAATCTTTTATAAATCGTCTATAGAACCCTGCATGTCCAAGAAAACTCCTAACACCCTTAACTGTAGTGGGAGGGGGTAGTTTTGATATTATATCAATTTTTGCTTTGTCTACCTCTATTCCCCTTTTTGACACAACATGCCCCAAAACAATACCTTGTTGTACCATAAAATGGCACTTTTCCCAATTCAGCACTAAATTGCATTCTTCACATCTTTTAAGAACAAGCTGCAAATGGTTAAGGCATTCATCAAAACAAGATCCAAAAACACTAAAGTCATCCATAAATACCTCAATAAACCTTTCCACCATATCTGAAAATATGCTCATCATGCATCTCTGAAATGTAGCTGGAGCATTGCACAATCCAAAGGGCATCCTCCTGTAAGCAAAAGTACCAAAAGGGCATGTAAAAGTTGTCTTTTCTTGATCATCTGGAGCAATAGCAATTTGATTATAGCCACTATAACCATCTAAAAAACAATAATGACTATACCCTGCTAATCTTTCTAACATTTGATCAATAAAAGGAAGAGGGAAGTGATCTTTCCTGGTTTCATTATTCAATTTCCTGTAATCAATGCAAACCCTCCATCCTGTGGTTACTCTTGTCGGGATAAGTTCATTCTCTTCATTTGTTACCACTGTAACTCCACTTTTCTTAGGAACTACATGTATAGGACTTACCCATTTGCTATCTGAGATAGGATAGATGATGCCAACATCTAGTAGCTTCAAAATTTCTGCTCTTACCACTTCCTTCATGTTGGGGTTGAGCCTTCTCTGTGCCTCTCTGCTAGGTTTTGCATCGTTCTCAAGCAATATTCTATGCATGCACTTGGATGGACTTATTCCCTTGATGTCTGCAATGGTCCATCCTATTGCACTCTTGTGTTCTCGTAATACCTTCAGCAGCTTTTCTTCTTCCTGTGCATTTAAGTTTGCAGCAATTATCACCGGCAGTGTCTGGTTCTCGTCCAAAAATGCATGTTTCAAATGATCGGGCAGCTACTTGAGTTCTATGTCGGGACGCTTCTGTACAGTCGACTGGTCCATGTCAGCAGTCGACTTGTTCTGGGTGTCTGGGTTTGGTCGACTGGTTAGAACACCAGTCGACTTACTCTATTCATCAGTCGCCTGATCTGTAGAAGAACAATTTTTATCAGACACCAATTTTTCAAAGAAAGGTGCAGACTTACCTGAATATGACTGTGGAGTTTCAAGGTGATGTACTGTCTCTGCAATCCTCCAGTCATCGTATTCCTGTTCAACATGAGATAAAGTTAGAGATTGAGTGATTGTGGCTTGAAGTGGTTCAACGCTATGTACCTGAAATGTTTGATCAACAATCTCTTGCACCACATCAATATTATAGCATTCATGATCATCTTGTGGTAATTTTAGTGTATCAAACATTTTAAATTCCACTTTTTCTCCGTTTATCTTCATACTTATAATGCCCTTTTTAACACAAATTTTTATATCAGCTGTACTCATAAAGGGCCTACCTAATATGATCGGTAGAGATGATGACATTGAAGATTCCTCCATATCTAACACAACAAAATCAGCAGGCAAAATAAAATCATTTACCTGAACTAGGACATCTTCTAAAATACCTCTAGGTCTTTTGATGCTGCGATCAGCCAATTGCAAAGTGATGGATGTTGGCTTGAGTTCCCCCAATCCAAGCTTTTCGTAAACAGAATAAGGAAGAAGATTTATGCTTGCTCCCAAGTCTAGCAGTGCCTTTTCAAAGAAGTGCTCACCAACCTTGCAAGGAATGGTAAAACTACCTAGATCCTTCAGTTTAGGTGGTAATTTTCTTAATAAAACAGCACTCACTTCTTCTGTCAAGGCCACATCCTCCTTAACCTGAAATGTTCTTTTGTGAGTACAACAGTCTTTCAAAAATTTGGCATAAGAAGGAATTTGTTTAATCGCATCAAGTAGGGGAATATTAATTTCTACCTTTTTGAGAGTTTCAAAGATGTCATATAAATGTTGTTTTTTCTTTTTATTGACTAACCTTTGAGGGAATGGTGGTGGGACTGTCCCTACTTTTTCACTTACCTTGTTGGAATCCACAGCCTTTGGTAGTTGTGTTTCTGATTTGTCTGTGCAGTCGACTGGTTTACTGACTGGCTTGTCTGCGTGTGTTCCAACCTTGTTGTCAATTATCTTACCATTTCTTAGGGTTGTTACTGCTTGGAGCTGTTCTTGACCTCCTGGGTTTGGTATGGTTTGGGAAGGGAGTTCTCCTGCCTTTCTTTCGCTTAGCTCTTTTGCAATCTGACCAATTTGGGTTTCTAACTTCTGAATTGCTTGCCCTTGTTGGTTGCTTGTTTGATGTTGTTGTTGGAGCAATTGAAGAACGGTGGACTCAAAATCCAACTTCTTCTGTTCTGGGGCTGGTCTTTCCAATCCACTTCCCATCTGAGGGTTCCTTGCATGTCCTTGTGTGAATTGATTCCCTTGATTATTTGGATTATTGCTCCATGAGAAGTTTGGATGATTTCTCCATCCTGGGTTATATGTGTTCGAGTATGGATTGTTCTTTGGTGGAAATACTCCTCGACCCACATAGTTCGCATGCTCCTGATCTGTGAAAGTAGACATGGGACATGTATCAGTTGTGTGATCTAAATGAGAACAAATTGCACACATTTCATTTGTTTGATTTTTAACTCCACCCATCGTCGACATTGCATTAACAAGCATATCAATTTTCTTATTCATGTTTGCCATTTCTAATTGAATGTTATTATTATTAGAGATTTCGTAAACTCCCTGTTTTTTTGTAGGTCCCCTTCTTGTTGAGAATTGTTGGGAGTTCTCGCTGAGTTCTTCAAAAAGTTCAATGGCTTCTTCTCCACTTTTCCTCATCAAAATTCCATTGCACGCTGCATCAACAATTGCCTTGTTAGTGTCATTTAAACCTTCATAAAAAGCTTGTACCTGATCATCCTTAGGCAGATTGTGCGTAGGACACTTGAGAAACTTGCTCTTAAAGTCCTTCCATGCCTCGAAGAATAAATCTCCATCCTTTTGTTGGAAGAGTTGAATCTCCCTTTTCAGCTGTTTGGTCTTTTGGGCTGGAAAGAATTCTTTCAAAAATTTCGTTGCCAATTGCTCTCATGAATTAATTGATCCTGGTTCCAAAGAATTATACCACAACTTAGCATTAAGTTTTAAAGAAAAAGGAAACAAGATTAACCTGATTTGTTCAGCGGTAAGCCCTTGGACGCTTTGTGTCCTGCAAAGATCGAAAAAGTCTTGCAGGTGAAGATGAGGTTCTTCATCTAGCTTGCCACTAAAGTGGGGAACCATACTAAGTAAATGAGGAGATAGGTGCATGTTCCCTGTAGCATTAGGTTGAAAAGCAATGCAGGAAGGTTGCTTAATATTCTTAGGAGTGAATTTGTCCTGCATTGGTACTCGATTGTGTATTTCTTCAGCCATCCTTTCCTGTGAAATTTGTCTCTGTGCAGTCGACTGGGTCCGTACAGCAGTCGACTGGTTGGCTGAAAACAGCTTACCTAGTCTGTGCAAAGTTCGTTCTGTTTCTGCGTTAATAGGTAGTAGCTCTGGACGAAGTGATCGTCTACCGTGCATTCACCGAATTCCTGTAACCTAAAAGAAAAATTATTAATAAAAGAAAAGAAAAACTAATAAAAATTCTACTGACTTGTAAGTTAAAATACTAAACAATCCCCGGCAACGGCGCCAAAAACTTGTTGTTGGAAATCTAGCTACCTAAATATATAGATAAAACTAGACACAAATTATAAAAACCTCGCAAGTGCACGAATCGTTTATAGAATCGTAGTAATAGCAAGGGTCGATCCCACAGAGATTGTAGACTTCAACTTACTAATCACTAAAACTAATAATAAAAATGAAGAAGAGTTATCTAAAAGAACTAAAAGATTAAAACTAAGATGAGAGGTGTTGAATCACAAATATCTCTTGAATAGTTGGGTTGTTGATCTCCACCAATAGTTAGTAATGCTAAGTTGCCTTCTGAATTTACTTCTAATTACTCATGTTTGTTCACTTCAAGGGCATGGTATCTACTCCTTAAAGTATTGTTTCCCTAGGCCAAGAATTAGGCATGGTATCTACTCTAATTCGTTTCTTTCCTAAGTATTTAGCATGGTATCTACTAAGTTATACTTAACAATAGCATAAGAACAGTGGAAACGAACAAACACTTAAAGTTCTAGAAATTGGTATCAGATCTAGATCCTTTAAGTTAATTGAACCAAGAATCTTAAAGATTCCCTTGTTACAAATTACGAGCACGAGATACGGGTCGTCTCAATATGCTCATATAACAGATTCAGATTTCTAACTCACAATCTTGATGATATCAGATTCTGTATGGCAGTCGACTGGCTCTCACCTTCAGTCGACTGTACTTATAACTCCTGAACAAGTTTGACTGTTATCAATCTATATCAATTCAATTAGATTCAATCAATAAGTAAAATAGAAGGATTCAAAAGAAGATAGCATTACATAACTACGGTTTCGATCTACCCAACTATGAAATTAGTTCCACATAATAATAACTTTATTGCTTAACAAGTTTGAATACATGATCAACATAAAAGAATAAAGAGAGAAGAAGAAATAAACTAATGGATTCCGGCAATATGGTCGACTGGCTGTCACACAGTCGACTGCCTTCTGGTTGCTGTGTCTCCTCTCTCCTTCTTCGATGTTGATGGAGTGATGCTCTCGATGTTTGTTCAGGAACTTGGTGATTGAGTCGCTTCCCAGAGATATATCTGATGATCCCCTTTTCTAAGTTGACCTCTTCTGATATTTATAGAGTACGGCTGAGAATTAGGGTTTCCACTTTTTCAGGAAAATCCTTCTTTATTTTATTTGATGATTAATATCTTTCTCTTTTCTCCTTTCCTTCCTTATCTGTTCACCACGTCCACTTGGAAATACCCTGTCTTTAGATTTGATTCTTTGTATAAAATCTTGATCCAAGTAGATTTGAAATTAGATGCAGGTGTATCTTTGAAGATCTTATCTGTTTACTCCGCCGCAGACCAGTCGACTTGTCTTCGAACCAGTCGACTGAGTCGAGACTTCTGAAGATTTTATCTTTGATCAGGCCAGTCGACTGCTCTTGGGAATAAGTCGACTGTTCCTCTGCATTTTTCTGTGTATCATCTTTGAAGTCCTGAATCTGCTTCGTTTTGCTGTTTTACGCTGTTTCCTATGGAAAAGAGAGAATAAGAGTTAAATACCATATATAGAGCTTTTAAATGTCTAATTATATTAAGATTATTGCTCTAAAAAGTGAATAATAATGTGTTCATCAAATCTAAAGACAGGGTATTATTGACCACGTCCACTTGACATTATTATGAACACATTATTATTCACTTTTTAGAGCAATAATCTTAATATAATTAGACATTTAAAAGCTCTATATATGGTATTTAACTCTTATTCTCTCTTTTCCATAGGAAACAGCGTAAAACAGCAAAACGAAGCAGATTCAGGACTTCAAAGATGATACACAGAAAAATGCAGAGGAACAGTCGACTTATTCCCAAGAGCAGTCGACTGGCCTGATCAAAGATAAAATCTTCAGAAGTCTCGACTCAGTCGACTGGTTCGAAGACAAGTCGACTGGTCTGCGGCGGAGTAAACAGATAAGATCTTCAAAGATACACCTGCATCTAATTTCAAATCTACTTGGATCAAGATTTTATACAAAGAATCAAATCTAAAGACAGGGTATTTCCAAGTGGACGTGGTGAACAGATAAGGAAGGAAAGGAGAAAAGAGAAAGATATTAATCATCAAATAAAATAAAGAAGGATTTTCCTGAAAAAGTGGAAACCCTAATTCTCAGCCGTACTCTATAAATATCAGAAGAGATCAACTTGGAGGGGGATCATCAGATATATCTCTGGGAAGCGACTCAATCACCAAGTTCCTGAACAACATCGAGAGCATCACTCCATCAACATCGAAGAAGGAGAGAGAAGATCCAGCAACCAGAAGGCAGTCGACTGTGTGACAGCCAGTCGACCATATTGCCGGAATCCATTAGTTTATTTCTTCTTCTCTCTTTATTCTTTTATGTTGATCATGTATTCAAACTTGTTAAGCAATAAAGTTATTATTATGTGGAACTAATTTCATAGTTGGGTAGATCGAAACCGTAGTTATGTAATGCTATCTTCTGCTGAACTCTTCTATGTTACTTATTGATTGAATCTAATTGAATTGGTATAGGTTTATGATAGTCAAACTAGTTCTCAAGACTGAGAGCAGTCGACTGAGGTGAGAGCCAGTCGACTGACGTACAGAACTTGGGAAGCTCAAGTTTGGATATCATTTATCTGAATCTGTTATATGAGCATATTGAGACAACCGAATCTCGTGCTCATAATTTGTAACAAAGGAATCTTTAGGGGTTCTTGGTTCAATCAACTTAGAGGATCTAGATCTGATACCAATTTCTAGAACTTTAAGTGTTTGTTCGTTTCCACTGTTCTTATGTTTTCTCTAAGTATAACTTAGTAGATACCATGCTAGATACTTACGGAAAGAAACAAATTAGAGTAGATACCATGCCTAATTCTTGGCCTAGGGAAACAATACTTTAAGGAGTAGATACCGTGCCCTTGAAGTGAACAAACATGAGTAATTAGAAGTAAATTCAGAAGGCAACTTAGCATTACTAACTATTGGTGGAGATCAACAACCCAACTATTCGAGAGATATTTGTGATTCAACACCTCTCATCTTAGTTTTAATCTTTTAGTTCTTTTAGATAACTCTTCTTCATTTTTATTATTAGTTTTAGTGATTAGTAAGTTGAAGTCTACAATCTCTGTGGGATCGACCCTTGCTATTACTACGATTCTATAAACGATTCGTGCACTTGCGAGGTTTTTATAATTTGTGTCTAGTTTTATCTATATATTTAGGTAGCTAGATTTCCAACAACAAGTTTTTGGCGCCGTTGCCGGGGATTGTTTAGTATTTTAACTTACAAGTCAGTAGAATTTTTATTAGTTTTTCTTTTCTTTTATTAATAATTTTTCTTTTAGGTTACAGGACTTCGGTGAATGCACGGTAGACGATCACTTCGTCCAGAGCTACTACCTATTGACGCAGAAACAGAACGAACTTTGCACAGACTAGGTAAGCTGTTTTCAGCCAACCAGTCGACTGCTGTACGGACCCAGTCGACTGTACAGAGACAAATTTCACAGGAAAGGATGGCTGAAGAAATACACAATCGAGTACCAATGCAGGACAAATTCACTCCTAAGAATATTGAGCAACCTTCCTGCATTGCTTTTCAACCTAATGCTACAGGGAACATGCACCTATCTCCTCATTTACTTAGTATGGTTCTCCACTTTAGTGGCAAGCTAGATGAAGAACCTCATCTTCACCTGCAAGACTTTTTCGATCTTTGCAGGACACAAAGCGTCCAAGGGCTTACCGCTGAACAAATCAGGTTAATCTTGTTTCCTTTTTCTTTAAAACTTAATGCTAAGTTGTGGTATAATTCTTTGGAACCAGGATCAATTAATTCATGGGAACAATTGGCAACGAAATTTTTGAAAGAATTCTTTCCAGCCCAAAAGACCAAACAGCTGAAAAGGGAGATTCAACTCTTCCAACAAAAGGATGGAGATTTATTCTTCGAGGCATGGAAGGACTTCAAGAGCAAGCTTCTCAAGTGTCCTACGCACAATCTGCCTAAGGATGATCAGGTACAAGCTTTTTATGAAGGTTTAAATGACACTAACAAGGCAATTGTTGATGCAGCGTGCAATGGAATTTTGATGAGGAAAAGTGGAGAAGAAGCCATTGAACTTTTTGAAGAACTCAGCGAGAACTCCCAACAATTCTCAACAAGAAGGGGACCTACGAAAAAACAGGGAGTTTACGAAATCTCTAATAATAATAACATTCAATTAGAAATGGCAAACATGAATAAGAAAATTGATATGCTTGTTAATGCAATGTCGACGATGGGTGGAGTTAAAAATCAAACAAATGAAATGTGTGCAATTTGTTCTCATTTAGATCACACAACTGATACATGTCCCACGTCTACTTTCACAGATCAGGAGCATGCGAACTATGTGGGTCGAGGAGTATTTCCACCAAAGAACAATCCATACTCGAACACATATAACCCAGGATGGAGAAATCATCCAAACTTCTCATGGAGCAATAATCGAAATAATCAAGGGAATCAATTCACACAAGGACATGCAAGGAACCCTCAGATGGGAAGTGGATTTGAAAGACCAGCCCCAGAACAGAAGAAGTTGGATTTTGAGTCCACCGTTCTTCAATTGCTCCAACAACAACATCAAACAAGCAACCAACAAGGGCAAGCAATTCAGAAGTTAGAAACCCAAATTGGTCAGATTGCAAAAGAGCTAAGCGAAAGAAAGGCAGGAGAACTCCCTTCCCAAACCATACCAAACCCAGGAGGTCAAGAACAGCTCCAAGCAGTAACAACCCTAAGAAATGGTAAGATAATTGACAACAAGGTTGGAACACACACAGACAAGCCAGTCAGTAAACCAGTCGACTGTTTTTACAAACCAGTCGACTGCACAGACAAATCAGAATCACAACTACCAAAGGCTGTGGATTCCAACAAGGTAAGTGAAAAAGTAGGGACAGTCCCACCACCATTCCCTCAAAGGTTAGTCAATAAAAAGAAAGAACAACATTTATATGACATCTTTGAAACTCTCAAAAAGGTAGAAATTAATATTCCCCTACTTGATGCGATTAAACAAATTCCTTCTTATGCCAAATTTTTGAAAGACTGTTGTACTCACAAAAGAACATTTCAGGTTAAGGAGGATGTGGCCTTGACAGAAGAAGTGAGTGCTGTTTTATTAAGAAAATTACCACCTAAACTGAAGGATCCAGGTAGTTTTACCATTCCTTGCAAGGTTGGTGAGCACTTCTTTGAAAAGGCACTGCTAGACTTGGGAGCAAGCATAAATCTTCTTCCTTATTCTGTTTACGAAAAGCTTGGATTGGGGGAACTCAAGCCAACATCCATCACTTTGCAATTGGCTGATCGCAGCATCAAAAGACCTAGAGGTATTTTAGAAGATGTCCTAGTTCAGGTAAATGATTTTATTTTGCCTGCTGATTTTGTTGTGTTAGATATGGAGGAATCTTTAATGTCATCATCTCTACCGATCATATTAGGTAGGCCCTTTATGAGTACAGATGATATAAAAATTTGTGTTAAAAAGGGCATTATAAGTATGAAGATAAACGGAGAAAAAGTGGAATTTAAAATGTTTGATACACTAAAATTACCACAAGATGATCATGAATGCTATAATATTGATGTGGTGCAAGAGATTGTTGATCAAACATTTCAGGTACATAGCGTTGAACCACTTCAAGCCACAATCACTCAATCTCTAACTTTATCTCATGTTGAACAGGAATACGATGACTGGAGGATTGCAGAGACAGTACATCACCTTGAAACTCCACAGTCATATTCAGGTAAGTCTGCACCTTTCTTTGAAAAATTGGTGTCTGATAAAAATTGTTCTTCTACAGATCAGGCGACTGATGAACAGAGTAAGTCGACTGGTGTTCTAACCAGTCGACCAAACCCAGACACCCAGAACAAGTCGACTGCTGACATGGACCAGTCGACTGTACAGAAGCGTCCCGACATAGAACTCAAGCAGCTGCCCGATCATTTGAAACATGCATTTTTGGACGAGAACCAGACACTGCCGGTGATAATTGCTGCAAACTTAAATGCACAGGAAGAAGAAAAGCTGCTGAAGGTATTACGAGAACACAAGAGTGCAATAGGATGGACCATTGCAGACATCAAGGGAATAAGTCCATCCAAGTGCATGCATAGAATATTGCTTGAGAACGATGCAAAACCTAGCAGAGAGGCACAGAGAAGGCTCAACCCCAACATGAAGGAAGTGGTAAGAGCAGAAATTTTGAAGCTACTAGATGTTGGCATCATCTATCCTATCTCAGATAGCAAATGGGTAAGTCCTATACATGTAGTTCCTAAGAAAAGTGGAGTTACAGTGGTAACAAATGAAGAGAATGAACTTATCCCGACAAGAGTAACCACAGGATGGAGGGTTTGCATTGATTACAGGAAATTGAATAATGAAACCAGGAAAGATCACTTCCCTCTTCCTTTTATTGATCAAATGTTAGAAAGATTAGCAGGGTATAGTCATTATTGTTTTTTAGATGGTTATAGTGGCTATAATCAAATTGCTATTGCTCCAGAAGATCAAGAAAAGACAACTTTTACATGCCCTTTTGGTACTTTTGCTTACAGGAGGATGCCCTTTGGATTGTGCAATGCTCCAGCTACATTTCAGAGATGCTTGATGAGCATATTTTCAGATATGGTGGAAAGGTTTATTGAGGTATTTATGGATGACTTTAGTGTTTTTGGATCTTGTTTTGATGAATGCCTTAACCATTTGCAGCTTGTTCTTAAAAGATGTGAAGAATGCAATTTAATGCTGAATTGGGAAAAGTGCCATTTTATGGTACAACAAGGTATTGTTTTGGGGCATGTTGTGTCAAAAAGAGGAATAGAGGTAGACAAAGCAAAAATTGATATAATATCAAAACTACCCCCTCCCACTACAGTTAAGGGTGTTAGGAGTTTTCTTGGACATGCAGGGTTCTATAGACGATTTATAAAAGATTTCTCCAAAATATCCAAACCCCTTTGTGATTTGTTGGCTAAGGATGTTGAATTCACATGGACAGAAGAGTGCACTAATGCTTTTATTACATTGAAAACTCTTCTCATTTCTGCACCTATTGTCATGGCACCAGATTGGAGCCATCCTTTTGAGCTCATGTGTGATGCAAGTGATTACGCTTTGGGCGCTGTTTTAGGTCAAAGAATCAATAAGAAACCCCATGTTATTTACTATGCTTCTCGAACTCTAAACGATGCACAGCTAAATTATTCCACTACTGAAAAAGAAATGCTGGCTGTTATATTTGCTGTAGAGAAGTTTAGATCATATTTAATTGGTTCTAAAGTTATTGTTTTCACTGACCATGCTGCTTTGAGATATTTGTTGGCTAAAAAGGAAGGTAAGCCTAGGTTGATCAGATGGGTGCTGTTGCTTCAAGAATTCGATCTTGAGATTAGAGACAAGAAAGGAAGTGACAATGTTGTGGCAGATCACATGTCCAGATTATTGCAGGAGGAGGAGAGAATTGTGCCCCCGCTGAACGAAAATTTCCCAGATGAACAATTATTTGCAATAAATATTCACACTCTCGGGGCAGTCGACTGGTCCCTCAACCAGTCGACTTATCTCTCTGAACAACTCCCCTGGTTTGCTGATATTGTCAATTTTCTAACTGCTCATGTTTTTCCTCCAGGTATGACACATCAGGAAAGGAAAAGATTGGTGGATCTGAGCAAACACTATTATTGGGATGATCCTTATTTATTCAAATTTTGCTCTGATCAAATTATAAGAAGATGTGTGGCAGACGAGGAACAAAGGAGTATTCTACAACATTGCCACCAATATGCATGTGGAGGACATTTTGGGCCAAAGAGAACAGCACTTAAGGTATTGCAATCTGGTTTTTATTGGCCTAAAGTATTCAAAGATGCTTTTTCTTTTTGCAGGACTTGCGACAAATGCCAAAGGACAGGCAACATCTCTTCTAGAAACCAAATGCCACTACACAACATACAAGTAATCGAGCTTTTCGATGTTTGGGGAATCGACTTCATGGGTCCATTTCCTAACTCATTTGGTTATTTATATATACTTGTTGGTGTGGATTATGTGTCTAAATGGGTCGAGGCTGTCCCCTCACGAACTAATGATCACAAAGTTGTTGTCAAGTTTTTGCAGGAGAATATTTTCACTAGGTTTGGTACACCACGAGCAATAATAAGTGATGGAGGGAGCCACTTCAATAACTACCCATTTGCTTCTTTGATGAAGAAATATGGGATTACACATAGAGTGGGAACTCCATATCATCCTCAAACCAGTGGGCAGGTGGAGATTAGCAACAGAGAGATCAAGAGCATCTTGGAAAAGACAATCAACACAAGGAGGAAGGATTGGTCGCTACGCTTGAACGATGCCTTATGGGCCTACAGAACCGCTTTCAAGACACCCATTGGCATGTCACCATACCGTTTGGTCTTTGGAAAAGCATGTCATCTGCCGGTAGAGTTGGAACACAAGGCGTATTGGGCCATTAAAAAGTTCAATTTTGATATGAAACAGGCAGGTGACAAAAGGCGATTGCAACTAAATGAGCTTGAAGAATTGAGGCACGATGCATATGAAAATGCCAAGCTATACAAGGAAAGGACTAAGTTATACCATGATAAACAATTAGCAAGGAAGGAGTTTTATGAAGGACAAAAGGTATTGATCTACAACTCAAGATTAAGACTCTTTCCAGGCAAGCTCAAGTCAAGATGGTATGGACCATATATTGTCACAAAAGTCTTTCCACATGGTGCATTGGAAGTTCACAGCGAAGAACGAAATCAAACATTCAAGGTGAACGGACACAGGGCAAAGCCATACATTGAGATGAGTCTAGAGCAACACGAGGAAGATGTGAATCTTCAACCCATTCAATACATTGCATGAACTCATCATGTCTAGCTGAAGACAGAAAACACAATGCTTATTGGGAGGCAACCCAACTTTTCAGGGGAGTATTTACACTTTCCCTTTATTTTATTTATTCATTATTATTCATTTTTATTTTTATTTTTCAGTCTCTCCTTACTAGATGGTAACACATGCCTATATCTTATGTTTTGTGCGAACATTGAGGACAATGTTCCATCTAAGTGTGGGGGTATTAGTTAGTTATATTTGGAATCTTTTGAATTTTTAGGATTAAACAATTTCTTATAAAGTAAGAGTAAGGATATTTATTTACTTTAGGATTGTTGAGTTTCATAATTCCCTACAAAATTGTGCGTCATGCGATTATACATAATAAACAAATGTGATGCTTTTTCTGATAATTATTCCCTTTAGATCTAGTCCTAAATCGAGTTTAAGTAAATAGAGTGATACAATATATGTATATAGATTTGAATAAAGTCAGTCTACTCCAATGTTTTGAGCGCTTAGTAACTAGGGGTATTCATCACCAATGTTTACCTTTACGTCAAACGGCAACTTGAAATATGAGTATGCAAAGCACTTTAATGTTTGTGACTTGTTGAGTAACCGGGTGGATACATCACAAATGTTTCGCATTCGCGTCAAAAGACAAGTGACAACTTTAAAGAAGAGACTATATAATAAAAAAAAAATAAAAAAAAATAAAAAAAAAAGAAAAAAACTCTAGTTTGCTACTGGATTTGTAGTAGAGAAAAGGGATAATCACAGACTGAGTAGATGCATACTATAACTACATTAATCGCATGACAAATATGATTAAGTTTGGGGATTATGACTGAACAATTGCACTAGAGAAAGTGGGTCTGTTTAATTTTACTTTATCTGAAATTGTTTGTAGTTTTATATTTTTCATTTTGATGTCCACATAATAAGAAATCTTGGTGGTTGAATCTATTGTTATTATTATTCTCCCTATTCATAATTCTAGTTTGCTTGAAGACAAGCAAAAGCTAAGTGTGGGGGTATTTGATGAACACATTATTATTCACTTTTTAGAGCAATAATCTTAATATAATTAGACATTTAAAAGCTCTATATATGGTATTTAACTCTTATTCTCTCTTTTCCATAGGAAACAGCGTAAAACAGCAAAACGAAGCAGATTCAGGACTTCAAAGATGATACACAGAAAAATGCAGAGGAACAGTCGACTTATTCCCAAGAGCAGTCGACTGGCCTGATCAAAGATAAAATCTTCAGAAGTCTCGACTCAGTCGACTAGTTCGAAGACAAGTCGACTGGTCTGCGGCGGAGTAAACAGATAAGATCTTCAAAGATACACCTGCATCTAATTTCAAATCTACTTGGATCAAGATTTTATACAAAGAATCAAATCTAAAGACAGGGTATTTCCAAGTGGACGTGGTGAACAGATAAGGAAGGAAAGGAGAAAAGAGAAAGATATTAATCATCAAATAAAATAAAGAAGGATTTTCCTGAAAAAGTGGAAACCCTAATTCTCAGCCGTACTCTATAAATATCCGAAGAGATCAACTTGGAGGGGGATCATCAGATATATCTCTGGGAAGCGACTCAATCACCAAGTTCCTGAACAACATCGAGAGCATCACTCCATCAACATCGAAGAAGGAGAGAGAAGATCCAGTAACCAGAAGGCAGTCGACTGTGTGACAGCCAGTCGACCATATTGCCGGAATCCATTAGTTTATTTCTTCTTCTCTCTTTATTCTTTTATGTTGATCATGTATTCAAACTTGTTAAGCAATAAAGTTATTATTATGTGGAACTAATTTCATAGTTGGGTAGATCGAAACCGTAGTTATGTAATGCTATCTTCTTCTGAACTCTTCTATGTTACTTATTGATTGAATCTAATTGAATTGGTATAGGTTTATGATAGTCAAACTAGTTCTCAAGACTGAGAGCAGTCGACTGAGGTGAGAGCCAGTCGACTGACGTACAGAACTTGGGAAGCTCAAGTTTGGATATCATTTATCTGAATCTGTTATATGAGCATATTGAGACGACCGAATCTCGTGCTCATAATTTGTAACAAAGGAATCTTTAGGGGTTCTTGGTTCAATCAACTTAGAGGATCTAGATCTGATACCAATTTCTAGAACTTTAAGTGTTTGTTCGTTTCCACTGTTCTTATGTTTTCTCCAAGTATAACTTAGTAGATACCATGCTAGATACTTACGGAAAGAAACGAATTAGAGTAGATACCATGCCTAATTCTTGGCCTAGGAAAACAATACTTTAAGGAGTAGACACCATGCCCTTGAAGTGAACAAACATGAGTAATTAGAAGTAAATTCAGAAGGCAACTTAGCATTACTAACTATTGGTGGAGATCAACAACCCAACTATTCAAGAGATATTTGTGATTCAACACCTCTCATCATAGTTTTAATCTTTTAGTTCTTTTAGATAACTCTTCTTCATTTTTATTATTAGTTTTAGTGATTAGTAAGTTGAAGTCTACAATCTCTGTGGGATCGACCCTTGCTATTACTACGATTCTATAAACGATTCGTGCACTTGCGAGGTTTTTATAATTTGTGTCTAGTTTTATCTATATATTTAGGTAGCTAGATTTCCAACAACAAATCTAAAGTGAATATTAAGATTATTGACCACGTCCACTTGGTCGGCTGCCGAGCAAGTGCCCATCCGAGCCCCAAAACGGAGAAAAATCACTTTTCCCTCAACATTCGTGTATGATCTCGATCAGACAGCCCAGATCTTGCCAGCGTCGCTAAACGACAAGATAGCATTTTCTTGGAAACTGAGCCCGTCTCGAGATTCGTGCCACCATCCAACGGCTCAGATCGCACTACACCGCTCGGCCTGCCGAGTCACCAGGACTCCGGTCGGCTGCCGAGCAAGTGTCCATCCGAGCCCCAAAACGGAGAAAAATCACTTTTCTCTCAACATTCGTGTATGATCTCGATCAGACGACCCAGATCTTGCCAGCGTCGCTAAACGACAAGATAGCATTTTCTTGGGAACTGAGCCCGTCTCGAGATTCGTGCCACCATCCAACGGCTCAGATCGCACTACACCGCTCGGCCTGTCGAGCCACCAGGCCTCCGGTCGGCTACCGAGCAAGTGCCCATCCGAGCCCCAAAATGGAGAAAAATCACTTTTCTCTCAACATTCGTGTATGATCTCGATCAGACGGCCCAGATCTTTCCAGCGTCGCTAAACGACAAGATATCGTTTTCTTGGGAACTGAGCCCGTCTCGAGATTCGTGCCACCATCCAACGGCTCAGATCTCACTACATCGCTCGGCCTGCCGAGCCACGAGGCCTCCGGTCGGCTGCCGAGCAAGTGCCCATCTGAGCCCCAAAACGGAGAAAAATCACTTTTCTCTCAACATTCGTGTATGATCTCGATCAGACGGCCCAGATCTTGCTAGCGTCGCTAAACGACAAGATAGCATTTTCTTGGGAACTGAGCCCGTCTCGAGATTCGTGCCACCATCCAACGGCTCAGATCGCACTACATCGCTCGGCCTGCCGAGCAACGAGGCCTCCGGTCGGCTGCCGAGCAAGTGCCCATCCAAGCCCCAAAACGGAGAAAAATCACTTTTCCCTCAACATTCGTGTTTGATCTCGATCAGACGGCCCAGATCTTGCCAGCATCGCTAAACGACAAAATAGTGTTTTCTAGGGAACTGGGCCCGTCTCGAGATTCATGCCACCATCCAACGGCTCAGATCGCACTACATCGCTCGGCCTGCCAAGCCACGAGGCCTCCGGTCGGCTACCGAGCAAGTGCCCATCCGAGCCCCAAAACGGAGAAAAAAGCCGCCGAGCGACAATGACCGTTGGATCTTTCAGAAATTCGCGCTTCTGGTGATGGACGGTCCAGATCGTGCCACGTGCGCTAAACGACAAGATAACGTTTTTCTTGGGAAACGAGCCCCCTCAAGATTCATGCCAGGATCTAACGGCACAGACTGCGCCACGTCGCTCGGACTACCGAGCCCCTAGGCCTTCGGTCGGCTGCCGAGCAAGTGCCCATCCGAGCCCCAAAACGGAGAAAAAAGCCGCCGAGCGACTACGACTGTCCGATCGCCCAGAAAATCGCGCTCCACACAGATGAAGGGCCCAGATCAAGCCACGCCATAAATAGGTATTAAAAATCAGTTTTTATTTATTTTAATCGTTTTATTTATTTAAAAATTTGCGAAAAAATTACTAAAAATTCGGAAAAATTCACTAGAAATTCTAGAAAATAATTATAAATTCGGGAGAATATTTTTGAACCCCTGAGCAAACAATTATTGCCTAGAATGTATTGTGAAGGCCCCCGAACGACTAGTTAACACATCGCAAAATTAAATAAATAATCCGAAAAAATAGATAAAGACCGTCAGATATTCATAGAAGCTTAAGAACAGCTTACAGCTTCAAAAATAACCTCACTACCCCCTTCAAGATTCAAAACCCTTCATTCGGACTCCGATACAACTCCACTAGCCACTAAAACAGTTAAACTACTCCTCAAAGGCTGATCAAACTCAGTCTTTAGGAGTGGGGGGCTCGTGATATGGCTAAAAATGGGTTAAATCGGAACCGTCCGGATGGGGCACGAATCTTGAAAGCTCAGCGGTAAAACGGTAATTTCACCTACCAACGGGTCTGAAGCGGGTACTGGTTACCTTCCCCAAAAACCCACTTACCCGCAAACGGATCCACCTCAACTGGGTGCGGGTTTTAACTCGCAACAAACCCGGTCCAGAAGGGATAGAATTGGGGTTTCTGATTAAATCCTAATCAATGGCCCTGATTCATATCTATCCCTTCACTGGGGATTAGGGATTACATTCTTTATCTAACCACAGGGGGATTACATTCCTAATCTGATCCCAGCGGCGCCTATAAATACCCCCCATCCATCTCCATTAAGAGGTAATCAATCTTTCTCCAGTTTTTGCGCTCTTTCATAATCTTCCCTGATTACTGACTTGAGCGTCGGAGGGTGCGTCGCCGGGAACAACCCCGGTGTCTCGCACTTTTTGCAGGTGCACGGCAGGAGTCAGCGTCAAACTCCAACGGAACAGGTATACAGGTTTGCTATTCAGTTTTCCTAAGAATCTACAAATTCCATCTGTTTGCCCCCACACCAAATTTAGCGGCAACAATGACAAAAGAGGAGGGCTATTTATAGGGAAAACTAGTGGTTAAAATGACTCCCCACTTTCCAAAATAGCTCCTCACTTCCCAAAATGGCTCACCACTCACCACTAACTCTCACACTCTCCCTCATTCTCACAATGATGGCCGGCCAATTAAGGAGGTGTGCACAAAGCACGTGCATGTGTACTCAATGTGGTTGCACACTCCTTCATACAAATTTTATCATTAGTTTTTATTAAGTTAGATGTGTGTGTTACACATGACAAGGTGTACCAATTTAACTAAATTTTAAATGTATATTAAGTGCACAAAAAAATAACCATGGGCTTTAATTTGCTATAGTCTTAGTGGGCTACAAAATGGATTTACGCCTAGTTGATTTTAATTAAAATAAATTACACAATTGTGACTAGAAAAATGAGAGGAAAAATATCCATGACTCAAGAAAATTTTAGGAACTAACATGTGCACATTAAATACGTGCGTTGCACATATCAATACAAAATAAATTTTAGAGAACGAAAAACAGTCAAAATACAAAACACTAAAAACTATTACATTTAGTTCTTACATCAACTTGAATGAAAAATTACCCCCAAAAAAATACATTTGGTCATTACATCTCATCCAAAAAATTTACCAGTCTATACATTTATATCCCTATCTGCTGAAATCTTGTTATGTCAATCGGTTGTACGAACTTTTGAAAATTGGAATTTGGGAGAGATTCTGTGAAGAGACGTGCAAGGTTCTCTTGAAATCTGAATCTGTTTTACATCAATCGTCTTTTGTGACTTGAGGCTGGCGGGTGAAGAAAAACTTTAGTGAGATGTGCTTTGTCCTGTCTCTTTTGAGGAAGCATTCTTGATTTTTCTTTATACGGACTGCATTATCCTCATAAATGATTGTAGGCTTATTAATGACTTATGAGAATTCGCAGCTCACCATGATATGCTGAGCTAGAGACCATGACCATACACATTCTCTACTTACTTCATGAAGTGCGAGTATCCCAGAATGATTGGTCGATGTTGTTGCAATTGTTTATTTGACTGATCTCTCTGAGATAGCTGCACCACTATTAAGAAAAATATATCATGTTTCTAATCTCCTCTTATGGGGATCATATAAATAACCTGCATCTATATATCCAACAAGGTCAGCACATTCACATGAATAATATAAACCAAGATCTGGTGCACTATAATAAAAAAAAGGAGTGCGCCTATTGCACTCAAATAAGGCACTTCGGGACCCATAATATATTCATTTTCTTTTATCAGTCGATATGGATCCTAGTCAACTTCTAGTGACCTTACCACCATAGGAGTGCTGAGTAGATGACAATCACTCATATTGAATCTCTTCGGGAGATTTTAATATATTTGACTTGATATAGTAAAATTATAGTTTTGCTGTGCTCGATCTGCAAGCCAAGACATAATTTTATTTCACACAAGTCTTTTATCTCAAATTGTTCTTTAGGATAGCTAGTAGAATTTTCTATCTCTTCAGGAGATCAGAACAAGTTTATATCCTTCCCTAGAAAAATATTCACTAAGTCTATTGTACCACATTCTTCTGGATTGTTTTAGTTCATATAGGGCTCGTTTTAATCTAATGTCGTGTGTATTTCTAGGTTGAAATCCTTCGGGAATTTTCATATATATATATCTTACTTTCTAGGTTACCATATAGGTATGCTGTCATCACATCCATGAGTCTCATATCGAGTTTTTCAGAAACATCGAGACATATCTAAATCTGATAATGTCCATGACCGAGGAACATGTTTCTTCGTAATCTATTCATAGTCTTTGTGAGCATCCTTAAGCAAATAACTGTGCTTTATACTGTTGGGTCTCATTCTTTCATTTGTTTTTCTTATAAACACTCATTTAAAACCAACATGGTTTATTCCGTTTTAGGGTTTGTACTATAGGACCAAATGCTCCACGTTATACGAGGAAATCTAGTTCCGCTTGACTCGTATCATTCCATTTTGGCCAATCTTATCTCTTTCGACATTCAATGATTGTTCGTGGTCAGTGTTATCCTCATTTTTATCACCCTTTTTAATCTCATTTGCTAGTACATATGAGAAAATGTCATCGATGACAAACTATTTTCAATTCAAGTTTCTCCTGAGCATGTGTAAAACACAGATTTCTCATTATTGTTGGGTACCAGTACCTTTTTCTCAGTCACTTATAGGATTTGAGGCATATCCTCGACCGGTGCGATATGCTTTTTTTGGAGAAATTGAATCTTTGGTTCAAGACATCTTCCAGACCATTATGAACTCTCTCTACAGGAGATGCTACTTCAGGAGCATCATGAATTATTTCTACAAGAGATGCTACTTCAGGAGCTGCTTCTTCAGGAGCATTGGGGTGTGTTATGGTATTCAATCTCCTCTTCGAGGGAGCTGAAACTTTAGAATCTTTTAGGTTTTCCACATTTTTTGATATGGAGCTATTTCATTTGTTTCTTTGTTTGGTTCTTTGGGTATTTCGATAATTCACAATGTTTTCTGGAACGAGGCACTTATCTTTCTTCTTATCTCCCCCTAACGGCGGGAATATTGTCTAACTGAAATAACATGACAACCAACCTCTATTCCTATGGACATTCAAAATTCATTGAAGGACTGTGAGGTAAATTCAGCTGCAGTGTCTAGTCTTATTGATTTGATTGTTTATTCAGAGAAATGGATGATTTGGGTCAATAAACTAGAAAAATGTGTTCTAATTGAAGCGTCAAGTAATACCATAAAGTTGCTAAACATGTAATATGTAATCAGTAGGAGAAAATAAAAATTATGCATCAATAAATTCTAAAGGAATATTGTTCCCAAATTATAAGTGCTAATACATAGTTCAAAAAATACTAACATAAGCCATAAAGTCTCAATGTCAAATAGTGCAATCCTAAATAAAATTAAGCTACTGATAATCCCCAAAAGAAATTGTAGATTTCAAGTTTGTGTTTTCTTATTCTTCAAGATCCTCGCCGAGGAGATCATCATTGTCTATATTAAGGGTGTCATTTGCTTCAATCTTCTGGATTTTTTGATATTTGGCCACTACTTCCTTTGATGCACGACATGTGTGGGACCAATGACCTTCACGCCCACACTTGAAGCATGTATCACTTGGTCCTCTATCACTTGAAGTGGGTTGTTGTTGTCCTTGATTAAGAGTGAGCTGCTGCCTCATAGTGTTATGTGACTCGACTACCCCAATGTGAGCGAAGTAGATCCCTAATGATAAGCTAGAGAATTTCTATAGAATGAACTTCTGGTTCCCTATACTAGAGGTTACACAAAGGTTTTCTTTATTTTCCTTGCTCAATATTTCAATATGATACCCGTTTGCCCTTATGTTCTTAAAATTCAGTAGGTTTATTCTGGAATTTCGAGAGTATAAGGCATTCTGAATAAGTTGATGAGTTCCATTAGATAAAATTAAATGTGCTCTACCAGAGCCTTCAAAAATGTGAGCGGGATCAGCTATCGTGGATACTATGTTCGATCTTAATATTGGAGAAAAAGATCATATTCTTAAGGATGGTGAGGGTAGTAGCACTGTCAATTAGACAAAAACTGTTTCTATCTAGTTTTTCCATGCGTTCCATCTCCTAAAGATGCAATATTTGATCAATTTATTCAGTAATTCTAGACATTTATAGGAAGAAGGAAAAATTCCTCCTAAATATTCACACACTTTAGCATAAACGTATCCTTAAACATGTTATACAAATAATTAAGTTTTCATGCAATCTATAAATATTTTGGAATCTATGACAAAAGATACCATTATGTGAGAACATGAATAGCAAAAATGTTAATTGTAGGGACTAAATGGCAAAAGATACTTTTATGTGAGAACATGAATTAATGGAACAATGAAAAATTATTAATAACAAGGTCTAGTAGCATAATGAACTTGATTGATGTCTCAAAGACTTACTATTATGGGAGGATTTGCAACATTATCAGTTGTAGAGACTGAATTGCATAATATGCAATACAATATGATTATCAAAAAGCAAAATAAAATTAAAAAAATAGAGGTACCCTGAAATGGTTATCTTATTGATTTCCTAGCAACTATTACTGGTATATGCCACAAGAACTTCGAATTTGATACCCTGAAATAATAATCTGATGACTAAATGATTTCAAGAAGAAAATGAGTAAAACTTCATATATTGAACATATCAGCAGAGAGTTACAATGCTAGAACACTAATCACAATCAGTACCAATATTAGCTAGAATAATGATGAATGCAGATTCAGAAAATGAATCAAGCATGTCCATGTACAACATTTCCTCCTGAGAATATTATTCCTATAAATTTCCCAATGAAAGCTAATCAACAATTTTAGCCAAAGAGCACAACCTAACAATAACCTAAATTTTAATTATGACTTATTAATTCTTAATTTTCTCTGCAACCTACTTCGATAAGATGAGGGGCAAGCATTGTTGTAATTCAGCTAGGTCAGTGATAAAATAACAAAGGTTTAATAAAATATAAACCTTGAACAAACATATTGTAATGCCCCGAATCCCAATTACACTGAATTCGAGATGTTCTACAGGATCTTTCCGCTTCCTTTAGTACAATTTTACAAGGAAATTTAAACTTTTCACTTTACATCAGAGTTTACATGAATACATTCACAATTTACATTGCACAGCGGAAGTAAACTTTACAATAATGAAATAAATGTACAACAACATTGAATAGTCTTTAAGCATCTGTTCTTCTTTAATCTTTATCATGCCATTTACCTGCATATAAGACTGTGGGTACGTCAGTTTATTCAACCGACGATCATTATACACGGCCATCCTCTCTATGCCGGAAGTAGTATAACTTATTTTTCATATTTAGCAAACACAAACTTGTCACATATCAAACTAAAGGGACTACTCTATTGATTTCGTGTTGCGATTGTGCACTTAGTCCTTAATGCAGTTATTTATGTTACACGACACTAATGCGCACTTGTTCGGATTCTATGCATCCCATACTACATAGGTCTGAGGGCAACCCCTTAATCGTTCTTCATCTTTGTAGGGTTCAATCCCTCGCCATGACTTAATCTACTACTGTAATTACGGTAGGTATCTTAGATGATCTATGAGTACAAGCACGTGTACAGAAAATCCTGGAGGGGAATCCTGGAGGGGAATCCCACGTCATGTCACGACGCATCGTGAAGACGGCCTGTGGCAATTCAGCCTCACTTCATGGCACACGATCCTCTTGCAGTCACCAAACATCCCACAAGCGTCGCCACCGGGACGATAATTCTGGAGTAGTGCCCACGCCATGTCTTGACACAGCAAGCGGGTAGCCTATGGATCACTCTCACACTGCCAATCCGATGGCCCTCATACTCGTGTTTTTCTCCTACTTTCATCACGTCTCCACTATGTACTAATCCTTAGTTTTTATCAGAATCATGAACAAAAATCAAAGCTCTAGAGTTAGCCTCTCCACTAAACCGGACTTATTCATTTATTGAAACATGACCAACCTTGGTCTTTCATTTCAATTTTCATTTCATTTATTTCCAAATGCCGGGGGAGACTTAGCTACTCTTTTTGTTTCAATTTTCAATTCACAATTTCCAATTTGAGCATTTCCAACTCATAATTCATTTGATAGTCTCACAGATTTTCTTTATCATGTTCCTAGCTTTCATATTCATTTAATTCCCACAATTCGAACCAACATTCATGCAAAGATAAATAGAGTTTACCAATACCAACCATAAGATTCACAACCTTTATCATAAGCCAAATAAGATTTCTGATATTTCAAAAGTATCCTGGACAGTCGACTTAGAGACAGTCCAGTTGACTTGTTCAGTCAAAAAAGGTTCTTCATAACTGCTCAGGAGAGTCGACTGCTGCACTTGGCCAGTCGGCTGTTCCGCAGTTTTTCATGTCTAAAATATCACTCACTTGACAGTCGACTGTCATTCAAATCAGTCGTCTGTTCTGGGTGATTTAACTGTACGCTTTTCATGCTCAGTCCAGTCGACTACTACATGCATTAAGTCGGCTGAACAAGTTAAATTTCAAATTAATGAATCATCTTTTCCTTCTGTTCTTCACTTCACACACATCATTTTGTCACATTACATTATATTCATACTAACATAAACATGTAATTTCTTATCTGTTCACTAACATCACAACATACAAATTTCACATAACTAATGTTTTCTTTCCTCAAGGAAATGCTAAGCATGCACTTTCATTTACTCAACATTTACTTGCAGAGGTGAATACTAATCTCAATTTAACACGCTAGAACATCACATTAAAATACCTCATTTCATGGAACTCTGGACTGTACATACTTTATTTCAATAGACCAGTCGACTGTTTACATTAGCGGTCGACTGTACGGGTTATTTGACAACAGTATATATTTGACAACAGCTATATGCATAGACAACAATAACACAAAGATCATGACATAATATAAAATTCTTTATCATATGCAGTAGGTTAAATTGAAAATATAACCTGAGATATATATCGGGTTGGATTAAACTAGAACAGCGACGACTGACGATGGTTTGCCATCAATCCAGGAGGGTTGAAAAATGGGTTTTGTATAATGGTTAATGCTAAATTATGGAATTAACAACCAAAGGCGAAGCCATTACCCGGGGAGGCAAGAAAAATTCTTATGGCTATGCATAGATATATATAAGAGTTTTAAAATAAATTTTGGGGGGGGCGAAACCATAAAACTTAATTTTTTTGAAGGGGAAAATCATAATATTGTTGGGGGTTTTGAAAATTGGGGGGGGGGGGGGGGGGGGGGGGGGGGGGGGGTTAGGGTTTTCATACAAGATATGATATCAGAAAAGAAGTAATGCACAAATTAGTGATATAATTTTAACGGAAAAATCCTATGAATCCTATCGCAGAGGAACCAGATCCTGTTGCAAAAACCCTATTGGTTCCTCACAATTATTGTTATCTATATAATAAATTACAAAGAAAGCTATCAAGTGGCTCTCATTCAATCTCCCCTAAAATTAATGGTCTAGATTGATTCTCACAAAACATATTTTTCCGCCCAAAATTTCAAACCCCAAAATTAAATTTTTCCCCCCAAAACTAAAAAACTAATTACTTTATTACTATATCTCTCTTCTCTCTTCACTTTTTCGTATTTCTCTCTTTCTCTCTCTCCCATTCTTTCTTTATTTACTTAGAAATTTAGATTTTAGGAAAATTAAATTTTTCCCCCCAAAACTAAAAAACTAATTACTTTATTACTATATCTCTCTTCTCTCTTCACTTTTTCGTATTTCTCTCTTTCTCTCTCTCCCTCTCTCTCTCCCATTCTTTCTTTATTTACTTAGAAATTTAGATTTTAGGATTTCAGCTTTGTAAAATTTTCAGAATTTTGATACTTCTTTTTATTGCACATGTTATATTAAAAATAATAAATATCTCTTCAACAGTTAAATTTTATCATTTTCCACACAAGTTCTAAAAAGTTGGATTTTACACCCTCACTACAAAAGAAAGTAGATTTCCCGGCGCTTTTTGACGTCTTTACCGGCGTTTTTTTACGCCGGTGAAACATTCACCGGCGTTTACAATAGCGCCGGTCCAAATGCCGCCGAATCGAGCATCGCTGAAAGGAAGGGGTCTACACCGGCGGTTTTCATGGGCACCGGTAAATGTGAAACATACACCGGCGGCCTAAAAACGCCGGTGTATTGGGTCCTCTGAGTGCCGTCTTTTACTTCCAGTATACATTCACCGGCGGTTATAAACCGCCGGTGTTCATCAATTTACCGGCATTTACATAAACGCCGGTGTATAGTGAACGTTCACCGGCGTTCTGTGACCACCGGTGTAGGTGCGTTTATGGCTGCCCGCTTTTCCCTACTCACAAGCACCGGCGTGACCAAAAACGCCGGTAAACCCTACACCGGCGTTTGGTAAAACGCCGGTGTTCCTTTTTGCCGTTACAACTGACGGTATTCACCGGCGTCTAGCGGCATACACCGGCGTTTGTGTGACCGCCGGTCTATCGCACACTGCAACTAATTCAATAGATAGACCGGCGTTTTATAAAAATCCGGTCTAGCTATGCCCGTTTGTATTCCTTTCTCCGTTTTCCGTTCGGTTTCAATTCACAATTTCTTTTACAAAACCTGTAAACCAATTCATAACTACTAATTCAACCAATTTCATTTCATATTAATCCGCAAATGACAACCAAACACAAGAAATATAATAAAGTTTAACACGTGTCATATCCAAATATCTCAACAAATCTTCTTAACAGTGTCATAATCACAACCAAATTCACCGCAAAATTAACAGTCATAATCACAACCAAATTAATAGACCGACGAACATCCCAAATATCTCAACATCCCAAATATCTCAAGTCTGACAAATATCCCAACTAAACCGTCTAACATAACTCTCATCCAAAAAAAACAGTCTGACATAACAGCGAGGAGGACATAAGAACAATCATACAGCAAGGACACAAGAACAGCAAGGAGGACCACAGATTCATACCCTCGAGGAGCTTCAGTTCTGATCATCAGAATTTTCTTCATCTGGGCGACCGCTCTGTGAACAAAAAAAAAACAATAGTTTAGTTCAACAGTATACCACAATACAGAATATACATATTTTTTGAACTTGCAAAAAAATCTAACTGTATCTTAAATTATAAGATCAAAGTGCCAATTGCAAATGGAATTGTTGATGATATATAGAGCGGTAAAATAATTACATTACAAGCCTAAAAATCCGGTACTTAATTTTGTTTTTTAAATATATCTAAAATAACAAAACAAATGAAAATTCAGTATCTAACTTGAAAACTCTATATTATCTCCCTTGATTGGGAATATCCACTACCTAAAACAGTAAAACAAATAAAAATTCAGTATCTAAGCATCTCTTTCATGGATTGTCCAGACAATCCATGAAACTGTCATCGCGGACGGAAACCAAATATAAGAAAAATAAGAAAAATAAGCTAGGGCTCATATCAAGTGTATTTTTAGGGAACTGTCATCGTGGAAGGAAACCAAATATATATAGAATCCAGAAATGGAAACAGAAAGGAGAAAGGTAGAGACTTTGGATACACCAGGCTAACATAGCGGCATTTTCCTCATCTCTCTCTCATCCCTTGTTTCCCTTCAGCACATGAACAGAAAGAGACATCAGCAACAACAGCAAGAGCGACAAGAACGACAATAATAATAAATTATTATGAACAAGATGTCTCTATATGGGTTTCCAGATCTCCACTCGAGTCCACTCTTTCTAATCACAGCCCAATTAAGAACATAGACAACATCCACTGAACAATCCAATCACAGCCCAATCCAAATTGGCCATCCTAGATCCAATCATAGTCCAGATAAAAAAACCATGCCGAAGATTGCAATCAGGTTACATTAACAGTATATGAAAATAAAAATTTCTCCACTATCTGAGCTTATATGTTGCTCTCCAACTATCTCGCAAAACCCAGGTGTTGTGCATATCCGGCCGGAGGATTGTGGCATACGTACCTATATACCATCCTCAGTTCAAAGTGAACCCATTCTTGGTATCAAAACAAACATGCCAAGAAGACAATCAGGTGCATGATATGAGCTTCACTAACAGTTAAGTGAAAATAGGACCAAAACAATAGCCTTAGAAGACCATCAGGTTTGTGAAATAAGCTTCACTAACAGTGGAAGGAAACTGGGGATGCTATGCAGCATACTTAGTTTGGAAATGAAGCCATTTTGTGGTAAGAAAACCATTTTTGGCTAAGATTGCAATCAGGTTACATTAACAGTATATGAAAATGAAAATTTCTCCACTATCTGAGCTTATATGTTGCTCTCCAACTATATCGCAAAACCCAGGTGTTGTGCATATCCGGCCGGAGGATTGTGGCAAACGTACCTATATACCATCCTCAGTTCAAAGTGAACCCATTCTTGGTATCAAAACAAACATGCCAAGAAGACAATCAGGTGCATGATATGAGCTTCACTAACAGTTAAGTGAAAATAGGACCAAAACAATAGCCTTAGAAGACCATCAGGTTTGTGAAATAAGCTTCACTAACAGTGGAAGGAAACTGGGGATGCTATGCAGCATACTTAGTTTGGAAATGAAGCCATTTTGTGGTAAGAAAACCATTTTTGGCTAAGATTGCAATCAGGTTACATTAACAGTATATGAAAATGAAAATTTCTCCACTATCTGAGCTTATATGTTGCTCTCCAACTATCTCGCAAAACCCAGGTGTTGTGCATATCCGGCCGGAGGATTGTGGCATACGTACCTATATACCATCCTCAGTTCAAAGTGAACCCATTCTTGGTATCAAAACAAACATGCCAAGAAGACAATCAGGTGCATGATATGAGCTTCACTAACAGTTAAGTGAAAATAGGACCAAAACAATAGCCTTAGAAGACCATCAGGTTTGTGAAATAAGCTTCACTAACAGTGGAAGGAAACTGGGGATGCTATGCAGCATACTTGGTTTGGAAATGAACCCATTTTGTGGTAAGAAAACCATTTTTGGCTAAGATTGCAATCAGGTTACATTAACAGTATATGAAAATGAAAATTTCTCCACTATCTGAGCTTATATGTTGCTCTCCAACTATATCGCAAAACCCAGGTGTTGTGCATATCCGGCCGGAGGATTGTGGCAAACGTACCTATATACCATCCTCAGTTCAAAGTGAACCCATTCTTGGTATCAAAACAAACATGCCAAGAAGACAATCAGGTGCATGATATGAGCTTCACTAACAGTTAAGTGAAAATAGGACCAAAACAATAGCCTTAGAAGACCATCAGGTTTGTGAAATAAGCTTCACTAACAGTGGAAGGAAACTGGGGATGCTATGCAGCATACTTAGTTTGGAAATGAACCCATTTTGTGGTAAGAAAACCATTTTTGGCTAAGATTGCAATCAGGTTACATTAACAGTATATGAAAATGAAAATTTCTCCACTATCTGAGCTTATATGTTGCTCGGCCAACTCTCGTATGACAAAGGAAGTATGCGGGGGTTCCTTGCTATGACCCCAATGAAGGAAGAAAATTTGCTGGCGTTGTCGCCAACCGGTTGCCCAACATCGTTCGCCTCCACCTCGATCCTTTTATCATTCTGAAGCCTCCAAACATTCGTCATCTTCGTCCGCCCACGATGTTTTTTGACAGTGGGCGGCGTGCTACCCTCACCCTCTTCTGTTTGACTGCCACTATTATGTAGTGGCTGCTCATCCCCATGGCTCTCGTTGCCATCATTTATATTTAACCTCTTTAAACGCCTCGGCATATTGTACCTGTTGTCGATTCAAATACACACATGCCAAGAAGACAATCAGATGCATGAAATCAGCTTCATTAACAGTGAAAGAAGATGAGGCCTATGCTAGCAGCATACTTAGTTTGGAAGTGAACCCATTATTTGGTTAAAAAATCATGCCAATGAGGGCAATCAGGTTACTTTAACAGTATCTTAAAATGAAAATTTCCATTATCCGATCTTATATGTTGCTCTACTAATTCTTGAGCCCAACTAAATCTAAAACCCAATTGTTGTGCATATGTGGAGGATTTTGGTATACAGCTATAGCATCCTCAGTTCACAGTGAACCCATTTAATACCAAAAAAACATGCCAAGAAGGCAATCAGATGCATGAAATAAGCTTCATTAACAGTAAAAGAAGATGAAAATTCTAGCAGCATACTTAGTTAGGAAGTGAACCCATTTTTTGTTAAAAAATCATGCCAAAGATGGCAAACAGGTTACTTTAACAGTATCTTGAAATGAACCTTTTCATTATCTGAGCATATATGCTGATCTACTAATTCTTTAGCCTAACTAAATCTAAAACCCAATTGTTCAGCATATCCGGAGGATTTTGGCATACGTAGCTATAACATCCTCAGTTCACAGTGAACCCATTTTGGTTAAAAAAACATGCCAAGATGACTATCAGATGCATGGAATAAGCTTCTTTAACAATAAAAGAAGATGAAATTTCTAGCAGCATACTTAGTTTGGAAGTGAACCCATTTTTGGTTAAAAAATCATGCCAAAGAGGGCAATATGCAGGTAACTTTAACAGTTTCTTGAAATGAAAATTTACATTATCTGAGCATATATGTTGCTCCACTAATGGTTGTGCCCAACCCAATCTAAAACCCAATTGTTGTGCATCGTCAGTTCACAGTGAACCCATTTTATATCAAAAAAACATGCCAAGAAGACAATCAGATGCATGAAATCAGCTTCATTAACAGTATAAGAACATGAAAATTTCAACATGCATCTATCAGAAAAAATTGCTAAGATTCAAAAATTAGGGGAATCAACAGATGATACCGAAGAGAGAGAGAGAGCGGGGCGACGAGCGCGGGGAGGGAAGATAGAGAGAGCGGGGCGACACGGTCGTTTCCGTTCGCCGATTCACCTCCAAATCGGGATAGGGAGGAGGGAAATCGAAAATGGCGAAGGGAAGAGGGGACGATGACGAATGTTCGAAGGCCGTCGAAGAGGACGAAGCGGCGGAGGCAAACGCGCGGGAAGGAGAGCGAGGAAGGAGGGAAAACGAAGCGCCTTTTCTTTTTTACTTTTCTTTTGCTTTTTTACTTTTT